>SKCR01048913.1:0-49672 GCA_019454045.1 Zanthoxylum bungeanum | reverse complement strand
AAACCACCGGGATCTAGTATGGGTGTTCGTTCGACAGCCCTAACTGTGGTGGAATATTTCCGAGATGTTCACGTGTAAGCTTGAGAGCTTTAGATGCTGAGCAATTCACACGCAAGTCTGACATCAGACTTAAATAACTTGAATGCTATATATTGCCCTCAGCAGTATCACAAATGAGCACATGTTTATGTGTGCATGCATGCATTTCATACACACACTAATCCAGTGAGTAAAATATCAGATTTTGAAATCATAATTTTAAGTACCAAAAAGAATACTCCAAGAGTCCAAGTAATAGTTCAAGCCAGCATATGAATTTTCTAAGCTCGGGAAGAAGCAAGTTCAAAATAATATGACAACTAACTTGGTTATTTCTATAAGAAACCTATCATATACCTGACTGAGAAGTTTAGGCTTGTCATCTGTTGAAAATGTAATTTCATGCATGGGCCTACATCATAGCCAATTACACAAAATAATAATTTCAGAATCCATATCAATGAGGGTATAAATTTACTGCTTCCTTCTATAAGAGAAACAATCAACAATAAGCATGCATATGCATACATGATATTTCATACATAAACAAATATCAACATCAATGACAAACGGAAATCAGTTATATTCTGAAATGAGCTAAAAAATAATATCTCTTTACTGCCTTCAAAGTCATAATAATTTGAATAAGCAAATTTCCATTCTAGTCTGTTCATAATTTGCTTTGGTAATTCTGCAATTATTTTCAAAGTTATTTTAAAAATAAAAATCGAACCAACCAATTGGTGACGATGATTCTTAACTAACATGAAACAAGATAATTGAAATCAAGGGGCAATATTGATGTCATAGATGACTAATAACTAAAGACCCAAATTAAAAAAGAAGCAAACCATGATGATTTTGACCAGACATTCTCAAAAGGACATATTCAGAAGAAAGTATTTACCGAGAAAATTGAATATTGGCATGTACAGAATTATCCCCATCTAAATCATCAGACTTATTTGCTTCAATTGCCAGAGCTTCGAGATTAGGTGATGAACCGAAGGCAGGTGGTGGATGTATGCTGGCAATTGAAAAGCAATCAAGGTATGTCAGCATTTTAAATTACAATCACCAAGGGACAAAATAAACAATAATGTAAAACCAGTTGGATTCCAAAACAAGTTGTTTGAAAAGACACACCTCTGTCTTGAGGAGCTTTGGGCAACTACTCCAGAGTCTGGGTAAGTAGAATTAGCTGAATTCCGATCAGAGACAACCTGCACGCAAAAGCACTTTACATTCCTACTTTAAAAGAAAAGGGAAAATAAAATTTCAGAATAATAAACATATATATAGGCTAAAATCTAACAATGTAGTGATGTACTATGATTCATGAAACATGACCCTGATCGAGCTACAACCAATAACTGGAAGTGATAACTTGATTACATAACATTAGTAAATAGAACAAAATGTTACAATTAAGAGGCAAAATACAGAATTTATTCCAACCCTGAATGTGGGAATGTTTAGCACCCTAATACTTGTTCAAATGTGATGTTTTAATTCTTAAACAAATCATACTAGAAACAAGTGGGGCCAAATCAATTCCAATTTCTAAACATAAACAAGAAAAAGCAACAGGGTCGTGCAAGAAGTAACCTTCACTGGCCTGAAATGCAAGCGATGGGTAGAAAAATATCAAAATTTTCACTACTGCAAAATCTCTATTTGGTACTGTAGTTTGATCGGTGATGAGACGATAAAATTGTATTTTGGTCAAAACATAATTTTAAGTGTTTGGTTAATGTGCATTTCTTTTTAAAATGGAATTTTGCAAAATCAATGTTTTTAGCTTATATCCACCATCAAAATATTAAAAAAAATGCATGGCAATTATTTTTTAAAGCATAAAACACAATTACAAATCACCATTTATGAACCATCCTTTGGTACACTTTTTTAATTGCAATACTAAACAGAGCCCTATTCATGAACTTAACAAATCAACACATACCTGCACAAGACGGACTTCAATTGCCGGTCTATTATTCGGATCATGAGCCAAATGTAGTAATCTCTTGTGCATAAGTACATCCTCAGCCCTCTCCACATTCACATCCAACGCATATCTTCAAACAAACATATCAACTCAAAACAAAATCAGTAACCTTAAAATTAAAAATTAAAAATTAACTATTATAATAATAATGATGATAATAATAATAATAAAACAAAACAAGTACCATCGACAATCAAACTCACTACATTCAGCTAACATGTAAATTAACAAACAATTTAAGAAGTACTAAATCTCTAATATTTCTGTAAAATTAAAGAATAAATAAGCAGAATAATGCGGAGAAACTTCATTTGTCCGCAAAATGAAAAAGTGAAAAATAAGAATTCAATCTTTCTGCAAGGAAGTAATTGTACGTGAAAGTGTACGGAATAGAACAGTACCGAGTGGGGAGGCGATTGAAGTGAGTCCAGAGATCGTCGTCGAAGCGAGGCTGATTAGCTTCGTCGTTGTTAGATTCTTTAAGGCGACGAAGCACCTCATTGTAAACTTCGACTTTCTGACGAGCCTGACGGCTCTGATTCTGCGTCGGCGTCGGCGACGACGTGTCGCTCGATCTACTCCCGCAGCTCTCGTCGTTATTTTCCTCCTCCACCATTTGATTTGAACGCTACAAAAAAAATGATCAAACTGAACAGAAACAATGAGAAGAAGCAAACAAACTTGGATTTTTTATTTTTATTTTTTTGGAAATTTTTGTTTAAAATTTAGTTTTGTGATTGGTGTGGTGTGATTTTGTTTTTGCTGTGGTGGTGTTTTACGTGAACTGAGTTCGTTTATAGAGACGGAAGCGAATTTGAAGCCAGCTTTTGAATTTTTATTGAAAAAAAATTAAATAATTATCAATTATTTTTATTTTTATTATTATGTATTAGATTTAGTTTCGCCGAAAGTTTAACGGCGTAATGAGGCCGTCAGAACCTGCCGTTTTGTCCTGGGTGGTTATTATCAATTAACTACTTCGGAAATTACGAAATAGTAAATGTATATAAGGAATATCGAATTATAATATTTTATTATTATATCTTTATAAATATTTATATTTCATTATAAAATATTAAATTTTACTATAATGAGTATTGTAAACTAATAAATAGGTAGGGTATAACATTTTAATATTGTAGTAAAATATTACGTTTTGTAAATATTTTGTAGTAAAATATAAAATTTATAAATATATAGTAATAAAATATAATATCATAATACTTCTTATACTGCTTTGTTATTTTCCATTTGAAACTGAATCTGAATCGATTCTCGATCCAAACCGGTTCAGTTAAAATGCACCCTTTAATATGAATATAATTAGTGATATGATTATCCAATTCTTATGATTACACAATTAGTAAACAAGTCATAAATTGATATTCGCACCGTAAATGAGTACTTAAATCGTGTTTACATGATTATACTAATATTATGTCTGTTATAAATTAGTAATCATGTTAAGGTGGTGTAATATAAATTCGACACAATCAATAAATAGATTGACACGATAAGGTTATTAAACATATCAATGTATATAAACCCGAATATAAAAATGTATGTTGATATGTATTATGTACATATTAACACTTTCATTCAAATGTTTCAAATGACGATTTGTTAAGAAAGAAAAGGAAAAAAATACGAGATCGTCACTTTCCCCTAATATTTACACTATTTACCACTAATCCATTTATTATTTTCATAATACCTCATCAATACCCTGAAATCAAAAGTTAAAGCAATAATTTATATTTTTCCATGTTTATCCTCATAACACAAACAATTTATTTTTTTATATTATTATTATTTATTTTAATTAAAAATATACAAAATAAAGTTATAAAATATAATAGTTTTTATACAAAAATATTATGTTTTTATAGAAAATTATTTTATTTACTTGTCCTTATAAAAATATTCTAATTACACTTTAGTCTTTTAGCCCTTTTATTTATTTATTTATTTATTTATTTGAGTATTTTTCATTAAATTAGCACCTCTTATTAGAGTTTTTTTTTTTACTCTAGCATGATAATGATGACTGTGAGGCAGCTTTAGCATAATATATAAAAAGAAAATTGTAAATTAATTATGTTTACATTTTTTTAGAATATCCGGGAAATCTCACATTATTTATATCAATATTATTGGACTCCGATATGAATACATGGATAAATCGATATTGTCTCAATTTCTTATAAGAGTGTTACAAAAAAAACTTAGAACCTGTGATTTTGATAAAGTTTCAAATTCAAATTATTGGGCTGCGTTTGTTGGGACATTATTTTACACTTAATTAATTTAAAGTGACCAAAAACAGAGTGAAAGAACCACGTGGCATATTCTTCTGTGGGGTCTACTGGTACTGGATTTGGATAAGCTCTAAATAGAAGGACAATTATACCCTTTCTAATTAGTTGGATTGGTGACTAGATTAATTGTGGTGTTTATCCCTAATAGGTATTTAAAAATCTGATTCTAATTACTTAAAGTAATCGGATACTACTACTCATTTTTAACAACCAAAAATGGAAAATTTCTTTTGCTTGGAGCAAAAGTCAAATTTGGAAGACAATATCGTAATTATATTCTTAATAGTATCTTGAATTCTTTATTACCAAGAAAATGTACTTAAATGGGGAAAAAATAATATTACCCTTATTATCCTTTATGATATATAAAAATCAATAATGATAAAAATGATGATTGTACGCTTACATGGCACACTCAAAAACATATTTTATGTAAAATAAAATTTGAAAATTAAATAAAAAATAAATAAAAATAAAATTTTATGTCTTGAATGTGTTTTTGAGTGTACATCTATCACTATTCTATAAAAATAGGTTAAAAATATATGTTTATCTCATTAATATCGAGTAGCATGGATGTTCGAATTTCATATCAATTTTAATAACACAACTTGACCCAATTAGATTTTGAAATATCTATTTATCGAATCGTCCCGATTTTGCTTTAAAAATATCATGTTTGACTTGACTCCTTTAAATATATTAGCTTTGATTTCTCAATCAACATACCAATTTAAATAAATGTATCACAAGAACTAAAGGCATAGTTGGTTTTGCAATAGTGACATTCACGTGCAATGTGTGAAATACAAAACAAAAGAGAAGTTTTTTTTTTTAGAAAAGATGAAATTGATAATAATAGTTCAGTGAGGTCTTAAGTCTAGAGAGGTCTTTTATTTTTTATGATAGCTTGTGTGGTGGAGAATTACAAGGGCTATGATAAGAAAATTGACATTCCCAAATTGTTTGCATTCACTTCCTTTTTGTTTTTGCCATCATAATATATAAAAAAAATTTGCATTTTCCTCAATGTTTGCTCTAGTTTCACCACCCTTATTGAACAAGAATCAAAGTCCCAATCATTTCAATGCTATCTCTCTTAGCATCGTTTTTGTCGCATGGTCCCCATGGGATATGATTTGGTAGTAAAAAAAAAAAAAAAAAACTTAAAATTTGATTGTCAAGTCCTGAGTTCAAGTACAGGAGATGTATTCGTTTGGGACAGTCGGAGATTGTACCCACTCCGTTTAAATCCGGATCAAGTGATTTTTCAGCGGAATTTCCAACGTATTCAAAAAATAAAACATTTTACCATTTGGCTTATCCTTAGTTGCAAGTTCTATAATAGTGGATTCCTCTCTCTTTAGTATAGATATTCAAATTGTGTTTAATTAAGATCAATCCCAACAATTCAGTGTGGATTCGTCTCATTCTCACTTCTGTAAAAATGGAAACCAAGCCTTAGATCGGGCCGAGCCGAGGTAGATTAGGAATTTTTTTTTTTATAAAAAAAGTACAACAACATTAACTAACTAATCTGGGTGATGGTGAAAGCTTAACTAACTAAAGCACAGTTTAAAAAAAAAAAAAAACATTTATGGACGATCAACTATTTTGTAAAGTCAACAATATGAACCGTGACTTCGAGGTAAATTATGCACGTGTGCAATTATCTCTAAATCGTATATCACTTAATTTAATTATCGTAGACCAATTTTACAACTCGTTACCTTTTGAAATCAACAAAATTATATAATTAATTTAAAGTCAACAATCCATATTAGTACACTATTGGGTATTGGGTAGGGTGAAGGTGTATTATTTAGAGAAGAAATTTAGACGGGTATCGATTTCGGGTTTATTATGAATGGACAAGAATCGAAATCGATATTCACAGGATAGGTTCTGATTTTTTGGGTTTGGTTCCGATAAGGATGAAGTTAGAAATTTTTGTTCTGACACCGTACTAAATTAATGTTTTTTTTTCAAGAATGAAATTTATTCATAATGACAATTATTTTTAGATAAATCTTAAGAATATTCATGGATATATATTAAAGAAATAATTTAAATATAGTTAGACACTATTAAAACTATGTCTTATGATATTTTTAAACAAATTAAACTCATATATGGAACCGACCCAATAAATCAGAACTGAAATCCGATCTTAAACAACAAAAACAACGTATTTTCATACACTATTTTTTTTTTGTACAATTAAGTGTATTTGAAAAACACAATATTTTTTTGTAAAATTAAATCAATGTATTTGAAATACTCAAAAAATAAAATATGAATAAATTAATTTCTAATTATATTTGATTATATAAAATATTATATTGTTGAATATAAAACAAGCAATGAAAGAGACGTATTATCACGTGAGTAATTCACTCTATTATATTATTTTATAAATTATAACCCCAATGAATATCTTCAGTGATAAAAGTTTTGGGGATTGAGTGATTTGTTATCTCTTACTCGTATTTTTTTGGGGCTATTCTCTTTTGTGTAGAAAATCAGTGACTTACCCTGATTTGTGTTGGGAAATTTATGAGGGCACGAGACACAGATCAGAGAATTAATCGAGGTGTGTGTAAGCTAGTTCGGACACTCGATTATAAAAAAAAAAATTTTATTTTACAATTTATTTTATCAAAAAATTAATAATTAATAGAACAAACTACTTGGGGGTTTAATAGGTCAGCGTGAAATGCCATGGGGTCAATAAAATTTGTCGTAGAATAAATAATAAGGGATATTTATATATTACGACCTTTTCATATAAAAAATAAATGAATGACATGTAAAGCACGTGGTGAGATATGGATTGATGACGTGGCAAAAGTGGCCTTTCGGGGGTTGCAAGCGGCGGGGGTGGCTTTACGAGGTTAACGAAATCAAAACAAAGTGATTTAAATTTAGGATTTCATATTTAAAGGTTTTAGGTTAAAATTATATATAATATTTTTATAAGAATTTGAGATAATATTAATTTAGTTACGTATTTATATTGCAGTCTAATAATCTGATATAAATGACGTGGATTTCTTGATATTAAAAAATTAAAAAAAAAAACAGAAATCAAAACGAACACTACACAGCCAGCGAAGCTGCGAGTGGTCCGCCGGGGAGAATTAAAAATAATTAAAAATATTTTATATTTATCCAGAAGAAAAATATTTGTTGTATATTTTATTATTTTAGATTTGGTTGGCATCAGGTGATGACGTGGACGGTGGAGATGTAACTGGGGTGGGTTGTGGAAATCGTAGGCGGGTCAAAGATGTGTTGATTATGCGCTGGTTAAGTGTTGTCGGATAAACTTCAAGAGAATCCTAATCACGTGGATTGTTTTAAAAATAAGATTTAGTAATTTAAAAGATTTAATAAATCATTAATTTAATCAGTAAGATCGATATAATTGATTAACGTCATAAAATAAAAAAATATAATTATTAATTTTAAGAATTTTTAATGTTAAAATAAAATGATTTGGATTAAAAAAATCATTTGGAACTCTCTTATTTTTTTTTTTTAAAAGTCCTAAATCAGATCAGTTCATCAGTTGTGGCTAGGGGAGGCAATTTGGATTATGATTCGTTTATTCGTTCGATTCGATTCATTTTAATTCGAATACGGGTTTGAAAAAATGAATCCGTTTAATAAATATGTCAATTTGATTCGATTTGTTTATTAAACGAATCAAATAGGAATTTAAGCTAATTGATTCGTTTATTCGTTTATGATTCGTTTTATTATTTATTTTACTAGTTATTGTTATTTTTCAATTAAGATTCGAGAAATTATGACTAATTACCATAGAAAAAATAATATTGTCGATATATAGTGAGATATTTTTAGTAAATATATTAATTACATATGAAATATATTTATGAAAAATTAATATAAATAAATTATGATAAATTATGTTATTGAATAATATCATGACTAAACGAATATTCGTATTCGATTCGTTTAATAAACAAATTGAATACGAAACATGATATTATGATTCGTTTAATAAACAAATTGAATACGAATCATGATATTATGATTCGTTTAATAAACGAATCGAATACGAATCAATCACATTTTGATTCGATTCGTTTAAGATTCGATACAAATTTGATTCGTTGATTCGTTTTGTCACCCCTAGTTGTGGCCGATTTTGACCGGTTTTTTGTATAATAAATTTTTAAGGATTTTTCAGAATGGACTTATGGTCGATTCTCAATTCAATCGATTTCATTGATTGGTCCGATCCATTTATGAAAACATAAAATCGATTAGTATTTCTTCTTCTTCTTATTCTTCTTCTTCTTCTTTTTTTTTTTTTTTTTTTTTTGTGGTTTGGGTGTCCAGATGTTAATTTCGATATGCTACATGGGCTGTCAGATCTTATTGGGTGAAGAATTTCATGTGGGGATTAGATATGGCAACAAGACCCGGATCCGGCCCTGGTCCGTATGGACTTGGACGACCCGGGTCCGGAATTAAAAAATCAGGACCCGAGTCTTTAAAATTAAGACCCGGGATTACGAGGGTCCGGATCGGGTAGACCCGGGTCCGGAAAAAAAAATTAGATTATAATAAAAAAAATATAAAATATTATGCATATATATATATATATATAAATAAATAATAGAATATAATAAAAAATTAAAATAATTGAAATAAAACTAATAAATTGACAAAATACAAATATAAATATAAAATAATACAATTAAAATAAAAAAAAATTAAAAAAAGGAATACGGGTTCCCGGATCCGGACCGGGTCTACCCGGGTCCAGACTGTTGGACAATTATGACCCATAGCATCACTATTTGTACAGAACATTGTGTTGTTGTACAAATTAACTATGTGACAAAAGAAATTGCTCTTTTATCATTTGTAATTGGATTACCGAGATACATAAATGATAAAAGTCCATATGATTAGTTCCGGATTAATAAGATATGAGACAATATTAATCCACTAAGGTTTAATCATTTAAATATTCATAGTTGTAGTATTATCGAGATTGGACATCGATAATGCGGAATAGACTAGAATTGCATTTGTGCGCGTTGTGGGAGCATAACGACATAGTTCTCATATATTTGGGTATTGGATACTCATGCAAGTGTAATAGGAGGTTGTGTTTACCGATGGTACGGAAACAGCTTCGCTCTGGATAGACCCCTCGGAATTCCATTGGTAGTCTGACTATGTGTCTATGGAAGTCCGAATCAGGATATGTGTATTTGGTCTTAAATTGAGACTTGCATCGTTAATACTTGCGACAATCAATATACTTTGGTTTTGGTCGTCCATGGCTTTAACAGGTTCTGTGTACGCATCTTCTGGGTATACTGAGAATCGTAGTGTATTGGGTGTGATGTCAAGATGGAAGTATCACTCCAGTCATATGAAGATGATGATCACGCAGGATACAGAACTAGTACTCTTTAGTACTGCAGTCATCGGGATAATATGACTAGGTCATGTTTATCCGATTATAGAGACTAGTTACCAGAGATCCGATATATGTTTCGTACGGGGCATACACAATTCTAGCCCCAGGCCTTGTATGTGACATCCGATACTGGATCGCAATACGTAATACTACGTATACTACGCCTGACACAGATTACATATTCCTTAAAAGAATATTTCTGGAGAATTGGGTAGGCACAATGCTTTGCTATAAGCCAACCATGTCTTGTAAATCGGTAAGAACGTGGTACTAGGTACATACGTATTCAGATATTTCGATGACCGGATTTACTACCAACATATCCAGGGATCTCATGGGTCGCTTCCCGAAGATTCACCGATGACGTATGACTCACACATAATTAATCTGGGATTAATTATAAGAGAGAGAAAATTAATCTAGGATTAATTGCGGATAGATTTTATCTGGGATACAATTCTATTTAAAGAGAGAGAACGATTAATCCGGAATTAATCGATAAAATAATATATTCGATATATTATATGAAATTAGATTTCATGACGGAATTAAAATTGGATTTTAATTCGGGCAAACGAATTAATTTAGAATTAATTCACGAGCGACGTGAATAGTAATTTTGCTAGGCATAATTATTTAATTTAATTGGATTTAATTACGTCGCAACGGAAAATTCGTTTATTCGAAATTAGCGAACCCGAGCCCGGGATGTGTTGCGGGCCCACTCGGATTTTGAATCAAGTGGGGCTCAGATGTCACATCACAAGTCACATCACTTGTCTATCACATCACCTTTTGGTTGATGAAAGTTGATGGGATTTTGATGGTTGCTTGTAAAACACACAAGTGTGATGGATTGGATGACATTTTACCATCTTATTATTATTTGATATATGACTTTCAATTTTCTAATTTATTACACACACAATTTCCATTCTTTCTCTCTTCCTTACAAAGGCCGAATGGCCTTCTCCATTTTTCCTCTCCAATGTCGTGAGCCTAGGGCTCATGGCTTCTTGATTTTGTTTCAAAATCTAAGGTGCTAGCACATACAAGGAGTCTTACAAATGTGTTAGGGAAACATATCCATAAGTTTGGAATTCAAGGAGATGCTTGGAAGATCAACATACATCAAAGGAAAAGCTTGGAGCAACAACCATGGAGGCAAAGTTTTGAACTTCTCTTCAACATCCAACCGAGCATTGTAAGTATTTTCTGTTATCTTCTTTGTGTATTCACACATTTCATTTGCTTAATTTGATCTTCGTTTGACATAGAAAACTCAACAATGGTATCAGAGCGATAATTGAGCATGAAATTGAATTTAGGGTTCTTAAACTTTGATTTGGGTATTTTTGATTTGAGCATGTTTTGTTCAAATTGTTTGTTTGAGCATGCTTATAATATGTTAACTTTGAGTTGTGCATGATCAATTTGATGAAAAATTAATTGGATTAATTTTCCCTAAATTTTGAGGCTTGGCCGAATGTGAACCCATTTGTAGCTCTTGGTGATTTTTGAATTTTAGACAATTGGATGTGTTTAAAATGCATGAGATATATTAGTTTGTGATTTAATTGGATTGAAATCAAAATTGATATAAAAAGTCTCTTATTGTCGTGAGCTATAGGAAGCATGTTGGAATTGATTTTGCTTCAATTTGTGTTGGACATAAGTTGATTAATTAAAACATGATAAATTAGTGTAATTGGTGTTTTGGAAATATTGATTTAACTAATTAATTATGGCTAATACACTTTAGTTAATTAAATTGTGATATTGGGAATATTGGAATTTAATTAATTAGGCTTAATTTGGAATTAGGCTAATAATGTTCTATTTGGGCTTAATGGGCTTGGTTGGGCCAAGTTTGGTTTAGGATAATTGGTTGGATCCAATTGGGCCTAAAACCTTTTCCATAAAGTCCAAATATGATAATTGGGCCTTTTATAATTTAATGGGCCTAAATTAGTTTTTGGCAAATGGTGATTCCTTATTGGGCTTTGGTTGCCAAAGTCCATGCCTTATAAATTAATTGAAAGCCCATTGGTCTTTAATTAAATTGACATTGGATGTTAATTGTGCTTTGAGACCCGTTAAGATTAGATTTAGAATCTAAGTCGCAAAAGCTCATTAATAAAGTGTAATTATTTAATTTGGAATTAAATAAATAATTAGTATTGAATACAAATTAAATTAAATTTAATATTGTAGTTTGATATAATTCAAGAATTCGTACTTTGAGTACTTATTCTTAAATGAGTTGGACTCGCGCAAATCAAATCGTTGTTTGAACATTGGATGGTCATTAATCAAAGATTAATTAATTGGATTAGATTGATTGATAACATGCTTTGTGTGAATACATGGATGTGATGTATGAATAATGTATATCAGATGAATATTAGATGGGTGAGAGAAATTTTGGAAATTGTTGTAATAAATTTAGAATTTATTAAATTGGACATGAGTGTCCAGCCTATTACCTCTTGATTCTTTGTATTTCTCTTCTCACCTATTCCCCTCAATGTAAATGAGGTTTCTTTAGAAGTGTTATGTAATTGGGTAGAAGTATGAATAGTGCTAGCGGGAGAGATGAAAGGGAGAGATTTGTTCTAGGAACAAAATATTTTATATATCCATCCGCATATCATTATTAATTTATTTATCGCGCCTTATTATGCTTTTAGAATGCATGCTTAAGGGTGTATGATGAGACTTAATCAAAGATAATTAATTGGTTGCCAATTACACGAAAAACCCTCAATAAATATTAAGCGTTTTCCTTCCATTGAATGATTCTCTCTCAAGATCCAAGATTGGCACTGGTTTGTTGGCCAAAGTCAAGACCTTTATCCATCGCGGATGTGTTTGAATCATGAAGGCTTTGTTCCATATCTCATGTCTTGTCCAAGTTGTGATTTGTTGGCCAAAGTCAATATCACTTCTTGTCCATCGACATCGATTACGAAGTTTTCCAAGGTCAATGGGTCCCGCTTAACTGAAATCATTAAGCTTGTTGTGCCAAAGCCAAGGCTTAGTTGATTCAGAGAAAAAAAAGTTAGGGAATATATTGGATATATTGGCATATATTGGATATATGTTTCGGACTTGGATGTCCACCTACTGGATTTAGGAATTGGATGAGATCCAATTGATCTTAGAGATCTACCTAGTTAAATATCATACAGCTTGTTGGCCAAAGTCAAGGTTGTGTGTTATTTAACGGGATCCTAGCCCACTAGGAAACTAGGTTTCCCGAGTACTCAACAGAGGGTTAGAGGCTCGCCGAAAAATACTGGGAGACAAGTATTAAAATTACAATTTCGTTTAGATACTTGCCAATACGCGCTCATTTCATTTTCGTCATTATTTATTAATAAATATATTAGTTAGACTAATATTTGAATGTTGTTTTAATTGAACAGTTGGACTGTATTCAAACTACTTCAATTTATAGTTGATTATATAATTGGATTATAGTAATCAATATATTTGAATTTAACCAATCAAATTATAGTTGATTATATATAGTTAGACTATAGTAATCATTATATTTAATAGTACCCGAAATCGTTGATTGGATAGTTGGACTATTGGAATCAAGATAACTGAAAGATTAGCGTTTAGAACATAATCCTGGGTGAAAATGTCTTTAAACGGCTTTAATTTTCAGATTGGGAATAAAACCTAAGGATAGTCCTGGGAACTGAGAAGTTATTCTATTTGATAGAACAACCTCTCGGGCCTGAGCCCGGAGTTGAGCAAATAAGTGGAGCATGAGTTTTGGAAGACTCATGGTGATGATAACTTTAGTGCTCAATCCTTTATGCTTAATGCAATGACACTTTAATTTTGTCGTCAAAACTAAGGATTAGATCCTTATACCATGATGTTGAAATTAAAGATCTTCATAGATCTATTCTTAGATCTTAGAAGTACGAATTGCAATAGTAAACTCTTGGAGAGTTAATGGCTATACTCAAGGAGACAAAGCCAGAGTTTGCAAAAGGGCAAGAAGCGCAAAACGCATCTTACTTCAACATCCTAGAAGGCCAAGGCTTGGCCAAAGGCTTCTAGGGTGTGAATAAAAGGGCAAAGGCAAAATCATCACAGTCTTCTGGGAAGACAAATGACATATCTCATGATGTCTGCCTAAAATATGGCAAACGGGGTCACTGAAGCGTGACTGTCGTATGGACAAGGCAGACATGATGGAAGTGAAGGCGGGGCAAGGCTCCGACTTCAAGCATGTTTGTCATAAACATGTTAACTACTAATTTCAAAATTGAATTTTGATACTAGATGTGGTACATAATTTATGTACTGATGTGCAGGATCTGCTGATTAGCAGGAGACTGGCTTCAGTTGAGATCTACATGCGAGTCGGAAAAGGGACGAGAGTCGTTGTTTTTAACCGTAGAAACCTAAGTTTAGGAACTACCCTTTGGGTATGTACTTAAATTAGGAAACTGTTATAATGTACCTAGTTTGACTAGAAACATTATCTCTATATCTAGTATAACCCGTTGCGGGTATACCTTTATATTCTAGAACACTAAGTGTTTTATTTTATAAAGATGATATTGACATAAACATATTAGATGTGAATAACAGTATTTATATTTTGAATATAAATGAATCTCATACATATGACATGACAAACATGATGGGGGTTTTAAGGGGAATATCAGTAACGCAGCGGAATCGCGGAGATGAATCTCATACATATGACATGACAAACATGATGGGGTTTTAAGGGGAATATCAGTAACGCAGCGGAATCGCGGAAAATTAAAATTTTCCGATTTCAAAACTTTTTCTCGGATCAATCAAATAAACTTATTTATTTAATTATCCATTATCAAATTCTGAAAAATTACACAAGAGATCAAATTTCTGGTAATTACCGAATTGCCCCAAAACTTTGTAAATTGATCATTTTAGTCCAAAAATTATCAAATATAATTTTGGATGATTCTAAATCATTTCTAAAATATTTTTCAACACATCTAATGCATCAAAATCAGATTTCACACAAATCCCCAAATTTTAGTCTAATTGCCGAGAGCACCCAAAATTTTCAATTAATTGTAATTTGGTCCTTTTTTGTTCAAAACATGCCAAGATCAAATCCAATCAACCTAAAATTTTACATACATCATATACATACCATAATGCATCACATATATGAAAAGACCCAAATTTGGAGTGGGTTATGAACCCTAATTGTCCAATTTCATCAAATTGTCCAATTTCACCAAATCTTCAAAATCCAACACTTTAATCCATTCAATACTTCACCAATCTAGCCTCACCACTTTGAAACAACTCTAGAACAATTCTAGGTCACCAAAGAGTGGCTTACTAACTCTAGAATGGCAACTTGATTTTCTAAAAATCAAAAGTAAAGCTTTGAAACAATTTCAAGCTTACTTACATGCTTCAATCTTTCATCAAAGTTCACAACCAAATAAAACACAAACTATAAGAAGAGAGAAAAACACAAAGCAACACAAAATGATGCTAAGCATGTTAGAAACAATTTTCATGTTGAAGACTTTGAAAGATAACTTACAAAATCAAGATTTTCCAAGCCATCTTCCTTTAGGCTTCAAGTTTTCTCTCAACTTCTTTTATGTTATTTTGGTATCAAATGAACTCCTTAAACCCTAAAATGAAATGAAACAATATATACCTCACCCAAAAGAAGCCTTGGCCGAAATTGGTGGAAGATATACAAAATATCATGATATTTTTATTTCATTAATTTTGCTTTATCAACTTGCTTTAATCATCATCAAACCATTTAATGATTTTCTAAAGTCAAATAAAACAACTCAAAAATATAACAATTATATTTATTTAGGTATATGGCCGAATTTAACAAAAATTAAAGGAAAATGATATTTCAATTTTAAACACTTTAAACAAATATCAAAGAAGTCAAATCCAATTTGACTACCATTTCCTTTAATTTAAAGTCAACAATAAACACTTATAATCATTTCCTAAATTTATCATTTGGTGAGATATTTATATTTTAATTATATTAATCATTTAACAAATAAATAATGAAATAATTAATTAAATGCAAATATCTCAAATATATGTATTATATTTACTTTAAATATCTCAAATACATATATTAACGATATATGTCAAATACCTTTATTTGAAAATTTATTAATGTGTATTTAATAATATCATATATTAAATACAAATACACATTAATTAGGAAATGACGGTTCGACCCGTTCGCATGTATTTTTCGTTTAACGTTTAAACGATTTATAAATAATCACCATTATTCATAAAAGTTGCCCTAGTTCTCTACGAGTATATTTCATTAGTGAGACTCTCTAGATTCAGGTATATCCGTCACAAAATCCAATTTCGTGTCCATAATTTACCCACCCGTAAATTATGACGACCACAGATAAACTAGCTGAATCATACAGGTCGAGGTCATTGCATACGTATAATCCCTCCGTCACAGGTATCCGGATAATCCCAGAGATATAGATGTAAACGTCAAATCTCTATAGGTATTATCCCATCAACGTATCTATTAGCAATCTATAAATAACATTCGGAACTCACTTCCGAAGTATACTATGGCCATAGATTTAACTGATTGCTAATTATATATGGACTACATATGCTCTGTACACAGAACTGACGGATCCTATCTTGATACACACAGGATATCCTGAGGATCGGTCCACACCCAACGAACAGGCGGAGGTCTGATCTAAATAGATCGGTGACGTGACTGCCATCTAAGTGTGGAGGATGTCTCTAATCCCCATCCACAGTGGTATCTCAAGTCGAAGGACCACTATGCTACTCAACCCGAGAAGATTCTTATTGACGTTGGTGTACCATCCATTAAGAATCTTCGGTGAGTCGTTCAGTGTTTATCCACTATAAAACCATACACGTCTATACGAGTCTCCCAACTCATGGTTCATTGGGATAAACCATCGGACCAAGTCTCGATATACGACATGTACTGGTCTCAACAGATTTGACTAACCGACCCGTGTTAGTGAATCTTGACCAGGAACTATATTTGATAATATACATTTAGCAGTGACACTTCCCAATGTCAATTACAAACTCCTTTGTAATGTGTACTGCATTATATATTATCGGGCCTTTGTCTAATATATACATATCACTAAACCACATTTAGTTTCAATCTAATCGTAATCAGATCGAATACGTATATAAAAACAAGAGGTGCAACCATAAATAAGTAATATTATGGAATAATGGGATGTTCGTATTCATGAATCAGACATAAATACGGTCCGGATTGGCGCTCTGAGCACCAACCCCAACAATTTCTCCCACTTGCTCTTGTGCCAATCCACGGTATCATATACACATCTCAATGTGTATCGTATACTCATGGCTCTCAAAAGCTCACCTCGCACTTAAGAGGTAGGCAACAAGAAGTAGGTCCGCTATTACATATTGAGTTTGTCAAACAAACTCCATCGTTTCCCATAGTCAGCATCATTCATATTTTGTAGAATCTAGAATTATACATTAATATGACTCTGATGCTACATCAGTATTGTGCTACAGCTTCTGAGTTGTCCAAGTATTTAAGGATCAAATCCAAAATACTATGAGACAACCGCAAGCACAACACAATTCAAAAAACTTCTAATTTAAAAGGTCACTATGCAACTTCATAAGTCAATACTTCAAAAGTTGCATTTGATTCCACTAAATAGTAGAATCCTTCGTGACACTCCCACTGCATCTTTTGTGACTCTTTATGACGTAGACTGTCTAACGTCATAATTAGTCTCAAAACTAATATGACCCTAATGGTTGCAGACTATATTCTCCATGAATTAGAAACTCGTTCTTAATATCTCAAAGATCACAAAGAACGTGTTTCAAGATCCATCATATGGTCTATAGGATGTCAAAATAACTCGTAACAATTACGATTAAATCGACATCGATAATCGCATGTATAATAAAGTATTCACTATGTCATCATCAAATGATACATAATATTGTTTAGACATTCTAATCAATATCTCTTTCGAAAAAGGAATCATCCTTTACGAAAGATGAATACTATATAAGACACACAATAACTGTCGAACAGTTATACTAACTGTCATACAGATAGCCTGTTATGTCCTTTCATTAGATCATATCTAATGTACGACTAATAGGAGTATCTCACAAGTCTCTTGTTTTTATATCTTATATAAAACTTTATATCGTATAAACAGAGACTACTCCCACTTTATCACGGAGTAAAGAAGACTTAGGTAAATCTTTTACCTAACAAACATCTCATTATTACTATAATAATGACATGTCGTTAAGATATATAACACTAGAAAGTAATTTGTACGCTCCCACTAACCCTTCAATCACATATGTATTCTATATACTTTGACAAGATCAGACAATCTGACGATATCAAAAATAGAGAACACATATTCTGGAAGACTTATCCGAGTCTACAATAGGCTCTGTAAGCTAGCACACTAAACTGCGATCTCAGCAGAACACAAACTCTAGGGCCATTTCAGAATGAACTCTTCAAATAAGGAAATCACAACTGATCTCTTATCTGAATAAGTCATCCAAAAACGCCACTTTGCATTCTTTAGCTAAAATATACAGTTTATTATCAACATTAACCAATATATCTTTAATTGTTCATTAGTGTGACTAGAGATAATTTTTTTTCTCAGAATCTACAATAGATTGCTGAGTATAACATTTCTCACTGTCATACTGTAAAGGTCAAACCTTTAATAAGCTCACCATGCTTTCGCTGCGCAAACAATTAGCACATATCATGAACTAATTCATAATGAAAGCTTAATCAAGTTCAAAACTTGATCGTAGTAAGCTATGAACAATCTTAGATCTATGGTTCAATGGTGAACTTCCAGAATCGATATCAAATATCGCTTCCATTATAAGTTATAGGATAATTTTTTTCAATAAGAAAACAACGGAACCATTAAGTATCAAATACTCGTGAATATGATTCTGTTATCCTATTGGACTTGTACGGAAGATGTATAAGGGTTGTTTCATCTTATAATTACGTAGTTCCATTTATAATTTATCATTCTCACATTTGACTTCAATAAGTCAAGTCTTTTCTACAATAGTTAACATCTGATGTTACACACCAAGTAATAAAACGATTTTATTACTTAGAATCGTAGGAAAGATATTCTATTAAATAGAATACAATATTCTATTAAACAGAATAAACGATAAACTTTTACTTATACCTCCGAGGTGTAAGTAATTTCCATTATATAACTATTATATAAAAGAAAGATTGAATCTCAAACTTTTCAAGATTCAAATTTTCTACCTATACATATCATATATGCAACTGTACAAAATAATGGAACATTAATTAAAGAGATGAATTAGTGTTACTGGAGTATAACCCCAAGAGTATTGAAACTAATTCGGTAACATTCAATATCAAACGAATCAAATCATATAAGATTCGATTGCTCTCCACTACTCAATTCCATCAAGATGGAATCGTGGAAGAATAATATTGAATATGAATCATATTCACTGAATAACCTTAGAACTAATTGCTTTAAATTCAATGTTTGATCGTATCAAAGATCTTTGAACAGTTCAAAGACATGTAATGAATTTTAAGGATCAAGTTTTCAAAATACTTTAGATTGAATATATTTGAACAAGTCAAAAATGTTCAATCTACGTTTCATCAGAACAGATTGAAAGTTCTTGATACTTTCAAGACTTTAATATGTGTTCCTCAGAAACACGTAACTAAGTTATGACATTTCATCAACTAAGTTACGAAATAAAGAAAACTACCTTAAGCAATTATTATTTATTAAACTACATACATCCAATGTATCAGTTTAAATAAATTTGGTGGTCCAATGACAATCATTGGTTTAAACGAGATCTTAATCACTTTCCTGAATACAATATTCATTAAATGGATAAGGATGTGTGGTGTGATCTAGTATCAAACCATCCTTTACCATACGGAATAAGCATCCAATGCTTAAGTGATTAAATCATAAAGCACCGTTCTAAATTATTTACTTTACCGAATAATTTTTCTTAATGTTTATCTATACGTCAATGACACTACTAGTTATTATAAAATATGTAACAATTGTTTATAAAGAACAAGTGACTATCCAATAGTCGCGAGTTCCGATATCAAATATCAAAACAATCGTTAACTAATATTTCAAATAACTAGACGGGAGATCTGGTATCCAATACCTATAGTTGTAGTATTTGTGAAAATCAATATTTCTATACACAACTATACGCATCTCCTTTCTTTAGCTTTACTATTTGCATTCAACTTCACAACAATTGTAAATAATTGATTAGCAAATTGTGTCGGACACATTACCTCTAAAGGTAGTTAAAGCTAAGAAACGTCATTACTAGATAAACAAATACCTAATGGGGCTTTCTAAATGCCAGTCAAGAATCTCGAGACATGAACTAATTCAAGTCAATTCTTACTGCATAAGAAACTATTCTCTCTAAAGTATTATATCCTAAAAGGGATATCTATCTAGATTATCTATCATGACTTAGAAACTAAGTCATTAACCATCTTTATTTTTCAAGAAAATCGGAACAACAGTTCCCGATGGTTTAGACCAATCTAATAATATCCTAGTCTATTAGTATCTAGAACCTATTCTAGAATAAAAGCAACCAAGAG
Source organism: Zanthoxylum bungeanum (assembly GCA_019454045.1). Classification (NCBI taxonomy): domain Eukaryota; kingdom Viridiplantae; phylum Streptophyta; class Magnoliopsida; order Sapindales; family Rutaceae; genus Zanthoxylum; species Zanthoxylum bungeanum. The sequence goes on along the minus strand of SKCR01048913.1, from coordinate 29,099 downwards.
TCAAGTCAGATAACATATCAAAATATGTGTGCAGTAATTAAAAGTTCAATTCTATATAAAAATAGAATAAGGGAAACAAACAAGCGGCAATTTCCATAACAATACACACTACCTAAGTTATGGAATATTTTAAACTTAGCAGTGCCTCCCACTATTTTACGTAATACCGTAATCCCCAACGGAAAAACGAGAATTCAATAATTAAATCGAATTCCATAATGGGAAGAGGACCCCATGAATATATTTCGACTCACAGCAGAGGCACGGTCTCGCCTACGTATATTCACAGGTAGACAACTCATTGTCAATCACTCACTAGTGACTCCGAGGTTCCGGTCCTGGTCGTTTCTCGTTGTCGCTGCGAAGGCAGGCCCACAAGGAGACGTACCAAGGTTAAACTTGTCAATGATAAACTCAAGTTACTTGCGTAACCCTGACAGCTAGGGCACGTTCAGGATTCCGCTTTCGCTTGAATTTATCTAGTATCTAATATACATTCGGCATAAATAAATTCTATCAGCTACATCCTCACAGCAGAGGCACGGTCTCGGATGTAGTCAACGAAAAGATATTTATAAACCACGTATTGACAAGACGGACCAAGAAACAAGTATTCCAAATAGTAGTTACTTTTAAAACCTTATTAAACGGGGATATTCCATAAGTGTCATACACCTAAATCTAATCAAATTAGATTATAACATGCATGTATTAAGTCAAGAACATGATTAAACATTGAATAAAACAAGCTAATCATTTATGGAGGCCTAGAATCAGACTCGCTCTGATACCATTTTGTAAGGGTTTTTTGGGGCTAAATCCGGTAACGCAGCGGAAGCGGCGGAAGATCGAATCTTCCGATTTCAAAACTTTTTCTCGGATTAATTAAATAAACATATTTATTTAACATTCCAATAATCAAATTATGAAATAAAATTCAAATGATCATATTCAAGTGAATTTACCGAAAGCCCTTACATTGGTATTATTTTGTCCATTTAGTACGAAATTGATCTAATCAATTTTGATGATTCTAAATCATTTCTAAGATGAACTTAGCATGTTCAAAACATCAAAACACCAAAAGCACCAAAATCCCCAAAGTTGACTCTTTGGCCGAATGCCCCCAAGGTGCAACATTTGTGCATTTTGTCATTTCATGCATCAAAACACATCAAGATGTAATCCAATGAACATGAAAATTTATATGCATCATATACACACACAAATGCACAACATATATGAAAATCCCCAAATTTGGAATTGGTCATGAACCCTAATTTTTCAATTTCTTCAAATTGGACAAATTAGACCAAATGGTTAAATCAATTACTTTAATCATGTTTCTTCCATCCAATCAAAGTCTCAACACAATGAAACAACTCAAGATCAAATCTAGGTCATCTAAGAGTGGGTCAACAACTCTAGATTAGCAACAAGGTTTCCAAACCACAAAAGAAACACTATTACTACAATAGCCATAAGCTTCCTTCATCACTGCTCTACACTTTCATCAAAGTTCACAACCAAATAAAACATAAACTATAAGATAAAGATAAACAACATCAAAGCCACAAAATGATGCCAAGCATGTTCGAAACAATTTCCATTGAAAGCTTTAAAGAAAGACTTACAAAATCCAAGTTTTCAAGCTTTTCTCTTTGGCCTTCAAGCTTTTCTCTCAACTTCTTTTATGTTTATTTGGTGTATATGAACTTCTTAAACCCTAAAATGAAACAAAACAATATATACTCCTCCAAATAAGCCTTGGCCGAAATTTGGTGTGGTATATACAAAATATCATGATATTTTTATTTCATTTAATTAAAGCTTTGTCAACTTGTTTACTTGAATCATTAAACTTTAATAACCTTTTAACAAGTCAACAAAAGCAACTCAAGAATATAACAATTATATTCTATTAGGGTGTTGGCCGAAATTAATAAAAAATAAAGGAAAGATATTTTTTTTTCAAACAATTTTTGAACAAATATCTTAAGAAGTCAAAATCAATTTAACAACCTTTTCCTTTAATGTATAAGTCAACAATTGCAACTTATAATCATTTCTTAACTTTATCATTTGGTGATACATTTATATTTTAATTATATTAATCATTTAACAATTAAATAATTAAATAATTAATTAAATATAAATATATCTAATATATGTATTATATTTACTTTAAATATCTCAAATACATATATTGATGATATATGTCAAATACCTTTATTTGACTATTTATTAATGTGTATTTAATAATATCATATATTAAATACAAATACACATTAATTAGGAAATGACGGTTCGGCCAGTTCGCATGTATTTTTCGTTTAACGATTAAACGATTTATAAATAATCATCATTATTCATAAATGTTGCTCTAGTGCTCTACGAGTATGTTTCATTATTGAGACTCTCTAGATTCAGGTATATCCGTCACGAAATCCAATTTCGTGTCCATAATCTATCCACCCGTAGATTATGACGATCACAGATAATCTCGCTGAATCATACAGGTCGAGGTCATTGCATACGTATAATCCCTCCGTCACAGGTATCCGGATAATCCCAGAGATATATATGTAAACGTCAAATCTCTATAGGTATTATCTCGTCGACGTATCTATTAGCAATCTTTAAATAACACTCGGAACTTACTTCCGAAGTATACTGTGGCCACAGATTTAACAGACTGCTAAATATATGGACTACCTATGCTCTGTACACAGAACTGACGGATCCTATCTTGACACACACAGGATATCCTGAGGATCGATCCACACCCAACGAACAGGCGGAGGTCTGATCTAAATAGATCGGTGACGTGACTGCCATCTAAGTGTGGAGGATGTCTCATACATCCACAGTGGTATCTCAAGTCGAAGGACCACTATGCTACTCAACCCGAGAAGATTCTTATTGACGTTGGCGTACCATCCATTAAGAATATTCGGTGAGCCGTTCAGTGTTTATCCACTATAAACCTACACGTCTATACGAGTCTCCATAGACTCATGGTTCATTGGGATAAACCATCGGACCAAGTCTCGATATACGACATGTACTGGTCTCAACGATTTGACTTTGACTAACCGACCCGTGTTAGCAAATCTTGACCAGGAACTATGTTTGATAATATTCATATAGCAGTGACACTTCCCAATGTCAATTACAAACTAACTTTGTAACTGTGTACTGCATTATATATTATCGGGCCTTTGTCTAATATATACATATCACTAAACCATATTAGTTTCAATCTAATCGTAATCAGATCGAAACGTATATAAGAACAAGAGGTGCAACCATAAATAACTAATATTATGGAATAAGGGGATGTTCGTATTCATGAATCAGTCATAAATACGGTCCGGATTGGCGCTCTGAGCACCAACCCCAACACTATAGGGTATCAAAATAAATCGTAACAATTACGATTAAAATGATATCTTAATCGCACATTATAAAGTATTATTATGTTATCATCATTTACGAAAGATGAATAATTTATATAAGACACACAATAACTGTCCAACAGTTATACTAACTGTCATACAGATAGCGTAGTTATGTCCTTTATTAGATCATATCTAATGTACGATTAATAAGAGTTTCTCACAAGTCTCCGAGTTTTATATCATATATAAAACTTTATATCTAATATAACAGAGACTACTCCCACTGCTATCACGGAGTAAAGAAGACTTAGGTAAATCTTTTACCTTACAAACATATCATTAATACTATAGTAATGATAATGTTGTTAGGATATATAACACTAGAAAGTAATTTCTACGCTCCCACTAACCCTTCAATCACATATGTATTCTCTATACTTTGACAAGATCAGACAATCTGACGATATCAAAAACAGAGAACACAGATTTTCGGAAGACTTATCTGAGTCTACAATAGGCTCTATAAGCTAGCATAAAACTGCGATCTCAACAAAACACAAACTCTAGGGCCATTCCAGAATGAACTCTTCAAACAAAGAAATCACAACTGATCTCTTATCTGAATAAGTCATTCAAAAAACGCCACTTTGCATTCTTTAGTTAAAATGTACAGTTTCATATTAACATTAACCAATATATCTCTAATTGTTCATTTAATGTGACTAGAGATAAGTTTTCTCAGAATCTACAATAGATTGCTGAGTATGACTTTTCTCACTGTCATACTGTAAAGGTCAAACCTTTAACAAGCTTACACTGTTTTCGCTGCGCAAACAATTAGCACATATCATGAACTAATTCATAATGAAAGCTTAATCAAGTTCAAAACTTGATCATAGTAAGCTATGAACAATCTTAGATATATGGTTCAATGGTGAACTTCCAGAATCGATATCAAATATCGCTTCCATTATAAGTCATAGGATAATTTTCTTCGGTAAGAAAACAACGGAATCATTAAGTATCAAATACTCGTAAATGATTCTGATATCCTACTAAACTTATATAGAGATGTATAAGGGTTGTTTCATCTTATTAATTACGTAGTTCCATTTATAATTTATCATTCTCACATTTGACTTCAATAAATCAAGTCTTTTCTACAATAATTAACATATGATGTTACACACCAAGTAATAAAATAATTTTATTACTTAGGATCGTAGAAAATATATTCTATCAAATAGAATACAATATTCTATTAAACAGAATAAACGATAAACTTTTACTTATACCTCCAAGGTGTAAGTAATTTCTATTATATAACTATTATATAAAAGAAATATTCAAATCTCAAACTTTTCAAGATTTGGATTTTCTACCTATACATATCATATATGTAACTGTAGAAATTAATGGAACCTGAATTAAAAAGATAAACTAGTGTTAATGGAGCATAACCCCAAGAGTATTGAAAACTAATTCGGTAACACTCAATATCAATGAATCAAATCATATAAGATTCAATTACTCCCACTGACAAATTCCATCAAGATGGATTCGTGGAAGAATTATATTGAGTAATCATCATATTCACTGAATAACCTTAGAACTAATTGCTTTAAATTCATACGTTTGATCGCATCAAAAATATTTGAACAGTTCAAAGACGTGTAATGAATTTTGAGGATAGAGTTCTCTAAAAAAAAAACTTCAGATTGAATATATTTGAACAAGTCAAAAATGTTCAATCTACGTTTCATCAGAACAGATTGAAAGTTCTTGATACTTTCAAGACGTTCAATATTTGTTCTTTCAGAAACACGTAACTAAGTTATGACAATTCATAAACTAAGTTACGAAGTAAAGAAAACTACCTTAAGCAATTACAATTTATTAAACTACATACATCTAATGTATCAATTTAATGAATCTGGTGGTCCAATGACAAATCATTGGTTAAACGAGATTTTAATCACCTTCCTGAATACAATATTCATTAAATGGATAAGGATTTGTGGTGTGATCTTGTATCAAACCATCCTTTACCATACGGAATAAGCATCTAATGCTTAAGTGATTAAACTCATAAAGCACCGATCTAAATTATTTATTTTACCGAATAATTTTTCTTAATGTTTATCTCTACGTCAATGACACTACTAGTTATATTTAAAATATATAACAATTGTTTATAAAGAACAAGTAACTATCCAATAGTCGCGAGTTCCGATATCAAATATCAAAACAATCGTTAACTAATATTTTTAAATAACTAGATGGGAGATCTCGTATCCAATACCTATAGTTGTAGTATTGTGAAAATCGATATTTTCTATACACAACTATACACATCTCTTTTCTTTAGCTTTACTATTTGCATTCAACTATTCACAACAATTGTAAATAATTGATTAGCAAATTGTGTCAGACACATTGCCTCTAAAGGTCATTAAAGCTAAGAAACGTCATTACTAGATAAACAAATACCTAATGGGGCTTTCTTAATGCCAGTCAAGAATCTCGAGACATGAACTAATTCAAGTCAATTATTACTGCATAAGAAACTATTCTCTCTAAAGTATTATATCCTAAAAGGGATATCTATCTAGATTATCTTTCATGACTTAGAAACTAAGTCATTAACCATCTTGATTTTTGAATAAAATCGGAACAATAGTTCCCGATGGTTTAGACCAATCTAATAATATCCTAGTCTAGTAGTATCTAGAACCTATTCTAGAATAACTGTAACCAAGAGTCAAGTCAGATAACATATCAAAATATGTGTGCAGTGAATTAAAAGTTTAATTCTATCTAATATAGATTAAGGAAAACAAACAAGCGGCTATTTCCATAATAATACACACTGCATAAGTTAAGGAATATTTTAAACTTAGCAATGCCTCCCACTATTTTACGTAATACCGTAATCCCCAACGGAAAAACGAGAATTCAATAATTAAATCGAATTCCATAATGGGAAGAGGACCCCATGAATATATTTCGACTCACAGCAGAGGCACGGTCTCGCCTACGTATATTCACAGGTAGACAACTCATTGTCAATCACACTCGTTGTGACTCCTGGGTTTCCGGTCCTGGTCGTTTCTCGTTGTCGCTGCTAAGGCAGACCCACAAGGAGACGTACCAAGGTTAAACTCGACAATGATAAACTCAAGTTACTTGCGTAACCCTGACAGCTAGGGCACGTTCAGGATTCCGCTTTCGCTTGAATTTATCTAGTATCTAATATACATCCGGCATAAATAATCTCTATCGGCTACACCCTCACAGCAGATGCATGGTCTCGGATGTAGTCACGGAAAAATATTTATAAACCGTATTGACAAGACGGACCAAAAAACAAGTATTCCAAATACCAGCTACTTTAAAACCTTATTAGGCGGAGATATTCCATTTTTAATTTATTTAATCAAATTAAATAAATATATGCATGCAACAAGTAAAGAAAAGAACAAACATTAGATTTTAAAGGGCTAATCATATCGGGGTGTCCAGAATCAAACTCGCTCTGATACCATTTTGATGGGGTTTTAAGGGGAATATCGGTAACGCAGCGGAATCGCGGAAAATTAAAATTTTCCGATTTCAAAACTTTTTCTCGGATCAATCAAATAAACTTATTTATTTAATTATCCAATTATCAAATTCTGAAAAATTACACAAGAGATCAAATTTCTTGGTAATTACCGAATTGCCCCAAAACTTTGTAAATTGATCATTTTAGTCCAAAAATTATCAAATATAATTTTGGATGATTCTAAATCATTTCTAAAATGTTTTTCAACACATCTAATGCATCAAAATCAGATTTCACACAAATCCCCAAATTTTAGTCTAATTTCCGAGAGCACCAAAAATTTTCAATTAATTACAATTTGGTCCTTTTTGTTCAAAACATGCCAAGATCAAATCCAATCAACCTAAAATTTTACATACATCATATTCATACCATAATGCATCACATATATGAAAAGCCTCTTAAAATCTTCTGTTTTTTTTAAGTTGAATGTGGCTATTGTAAGGTGTGGATATATATATTAGTGTGTGCCCATACAATATAACTTATAGAGAGATTAAGATTCTGATATTTAATTTGATTATAATGAAATGATTTTTTCATTAAAAATGATTTTATTCTTTAATTTATTTGATAGTTTTCATTTTCCATTTTTATAGAGATTTTATAATGAAATGATTTTTTATCAACCATTAGATTATAATGAAATGATTTTAACTGCCAATTAAGCCACATAAAGATAGCATTTGAATATATTATATCTCTTAATCATAATCATCCGTTACACTCTCTTTCTCTCACACCATTGTACTTTATAATATAGAGATATATACCAACTATTAAACTAAATAACCAGATTAGACATTTTTTATGTAGCAATTAAGATGCAATGGTGTGATTGTTTTTATATAGTTTGCAAACTCACCAAAACGGACATGTAAACGTCTCTCAAATTTTAATTTTAATTTTTTAATCTAAAAAAATTATTGGTCAAAGCTCAACATGTGATAGAGTTACTAATTATTATGAATAATGTGGAAGGGTGTGGATTAACAAAAATAAAATTAACGATATATGTTATATAACATAACGTAATCTTTTTAAATATATGTTAAAAGGTGTGGATTAACTTAAAAAACTAAAGCAATTCTTAAGTTAATAATACTATTTTTACCATTAAAAAATTTGTATATTTCCATGCTAATTTTTTAAATCGTTGGAAACCCTACAATCAAATCATCCCTTACAGGCTTAAGCGGAGCAGGTAAAACCTCCAGCTGTTCCAGGCTCTTACAAGAAACGCACTCCATGAATTTGAAATCAGGACTTTAAGGTGAGATCTTGAACCTTACACCACCAAATCAAGTCAATTGGGGACATTCTATATTTCTAGCCGTTACCAAATTAACGATATATGTGTTTTGGGAATTTTTGAAATTACATGGAGTAAATGAGAAAGAAATTCAAAATGTAGAGCCTAAATTTTCTTTTGGTGGATATCTGAAAATAAAAACAATTTGGTGAAAATTGAATTCAAATATTTTTATGATGTTTTACTACTTTTTTATGGAATTAGAATGTGTTTATAGGGGAATTTGAATCAAAAAGTAGATCCCAAATAAAAATTGGAATTAGTTCGGTGATTTTGTGGTTCGGTTCGGTTCTCTTTAAATCTAAGTTCCGATTTGAAGTTTAGTTATTAAATTTTAAAGAATCAGAACTGAACCGATTATTCAACGGTTCCGATTTGATTCGAAATTATTGAACCATTGATCGGTTCGACTCCAATTTTAACCCATTTCAGTTCCGATCCAATTCGTTATTCGGAACCAAATCACGGTTCAATGTGCGATAAATTAACCATAACATAGTGGCCCATTAAGACAATCGTGTATAAACATTTCACTTTCATAAAAACGTGTAATTAATTAGCCAAGCGATCAAACAGTACCGTATTGGTCGAAAATCACTGCTTCATATCCCACGCCGCCAACTTTATATATTCCAAGGATTTATATGAAAAGTTTGACCATATTGTGAATTTGGGATAAATTAATGTACCCATGACATATATATATATATATATATATATATATACTAGTTTTTGTCCGTGCCTACGGCACGATGTTACAGTATTTGGCCCGTGCCTATGGCACGGTGTTACAGAATTAAATGATTTTATTTTTTTAATTAAATGATGCCCGTGCCTACGGCACGGTGTTACAGTATTTGCCCGTGCCTACGACACGGTGTTAAAGAATTAAATGATTTTATTTTAACTTTCTATTTTTTAATTTGAAAATTTTTGACCATTTCCATCAATCAATTCACTCTATTTACTCCAATTACCAATGAAATGATCTGGGCCGTCAATTAAGCCATATAAAGAGAGCCGTTGGATACACTCTCTTTCCTCCAACACCATTCTCCTTTATTATATATATATATATATATATAATATATATATATATATATATACTAGTGTGTATCCGTATCTACGGTACAGTATTACAGAATTTACAGAGATATTGAGATTCTGTTATTTAATTTATTTATAATGAAATAATTTTATTTTTTAATTAAATGATTTTATTTTTTAATTTATTTGATAGTTTTCATTTTCCATTAATAAATGATTTTATTCTTTAATTTATTTGGTATTTTCATTTTCCAATTTTATAGAGATTCTATAATGAAATGATTCTTTATCAGCCATTAGATATAATAAATTGATCTGAGGCGCCAATTAAGCCACATAAGATAGCTTTTGGACACATTATCTCTCTTAATCCTAACCATATGTTACACTTTCTTTCCTCCCACACCATTGTGCTTTTAATATATAGATATATTGTTGTAAAATATGTGTCATCAAACAGTAATATAACTTGCAAACAAACAGATCAAACAGCAAAAGTAGATCTATGCATGAAACCCTAAAACCAGAAAACCTTTAAAACAAACCAGAAACTGGAGATTACAGAATTGTCCAAGTCGAGATGATCTCTGTCCTTAAGAACTTTTGGCCCGTCACAAGTGCTCTACGGTTTCGTATTGCCAACGTTCTCCCAGGATAACTTGGATGCTACTTGAACAAGGAGCACTCCTTCACAAGTTTATGAACTAGGAAGATGGTGAAACTCTCTCAAAAAACAAAGGAAAAAACAAATGTCTCTTTCCAAGAAATTCGGATCTCTTTTATATTCCTTATTTTGGATATCAAGCCTTCTTATATAAGGCATGAAATGGTGCCAATAGGGCACCCTTTGGGATGGGGTGCAACCCCCCAAAGGGTTGTACCCCTCACAAGCACCCAATCCAACCAAAAGACAGAATTACCCTTAATGAAATATTAAGAAGAATTTCCTACAATCCCCCACAATTCTTCAAATATTCATGGAGACACTTGAGAGAGTTACCATGAACTAAAGCTGCATCGAAATAGGTAGCTTTGCCTTGAACCTTTCCTAGTGAGTGACAATCGGATTTACTTGGCAAACCAGTGACCCATAGTCTTGAACTGTTCTGCCGTTGGTGTAAACCAAGACAATTGCCAACACACAGCTTTAATTCGACATTTTTCCGTTCTACGGTTGTGTTCATTTTGGCCCTGAACAACGGTCCTGGATTCATCAAACACTTTAGAGTAACCCGCCTTTAAAGGTTCCCATGGAAGCGGCCTCACTTCTTACTTGAAATAGGTGATCTACTATGAAGAGGTAATCTGTCTTTACCCCCATTAGGACTCATCTCCTAATATAATGATCATTAAAAGCCTTAGCTTATCCTAACCAATGACAGACAGCACTCAGCGTCATTATCGGAATGGGAAAGAGTACGAAACTCTTCAGTGCTCGTTTTGAATTGCACAAAGTTTCTGTTGTCCCTTTTGAACCTAGATCTTGGGATCTCCAGTCAACTAGGTTGGGTTTCCACAGTGACAATTCTTAGATGATAGGCTTCAAGCCCATTCCCCTCGATGACTTCTCAACTTGCTCTCGAGGTAAACCTTTAGTTAGTGGATCCGCTAGGTTTTCCTTCGACCTGACATAATCAATCGTTATTATGCCACTTGAGAGCAGTTGACGTATGGTATATGTCTCCGACGTATGTGTCGAGACTTACCATTATACATTGTATTTTGGGCTCTCCCAAAGCCGATTGGCTGTCACAATGTATGCTTATCGCTGGCACCGGTTTGGGCCAACTAGGAATATCCTCCAGGAAGTTTCTAAGCCATTCTGCTTCTTCCGCAGTTTTGTCTAACGCTATGAATTCTGATTCCATAATAGACCGGGCAATACACGTTTGCCTCGAGGATTTCCATGACACGGCTCCATTACCAAGTGTGAAAACAAATCCACTCGTGGATTTGGAATCCACCGTATCAGATATCCAGTTAGCATCGCTGTAACCCTCTAGTACAGCATGATATCTCTCGTAATGTAGCCCATATTTTGAAGTTTCTCTCAGATACCTCAAAATTCTTACTATGGCTTTCCAGTGGTTGTGTCCTGGATTACTCGTATATCTGCTAAGCCGATTCACAGCTTGAGCGATATCAGGTCGTGTGCAATTCGTGAGATACATCAGACTTCCGATGATTCTCGAATACTCTAGTTGCGATATGCTTGAACCAGTATTCTTTGATAAATGAAGAGTTAGGTCTACAGGGGTTCTAGCCACGTTTAGATCCCCTTTGATATATTTATCGAGTATCTTCTCAATATAATGAGTCTATGATAATATATATCCGTCTGATGTCCTAGAAATCTTTATTCTAGGATCACATCAGCTATCCCCATATCTTTCATATCAAATCTGCTGGATAACACTTTTTGGTAAACTTAATCATTTCATGATTACTACCAATTATCAGCATATCGTCTACATAGAGACACACAATGACATATCCTTTTTGAGTTGATTGGTGTACACACACTTATCACACTCATTGGTTTTAAACCCATTTGACAACATTTCTTTGTCAAATTTCTCATGCCATTGTTTCGGTGCTTGTTTTAATCCGTACAAGGATTTTACAAGTTTGCACACCTTATGTTTTTGTCCAGGAACACTAAACCCTTCTGGTTGTTCCATGTAAATCTCTTCATCCAATTCACCATTCAAAAATGCCGTCTTTACATCCATTGATGTATTTCAAGACCAAATATAGCTGCTATGGCTATGAGCATTCTTATCGATGTGATGCGAGTCACCGGTGAATATGTGTCAAAGTAATCGAGGCCTTCCTTTTGTCTATAACCTTTTATGACAAGTCTTGCCTTATACTTATCTATTGATCCATCCGTTTTCATCTTCCTTTTGAATATCCATTTGTAGCCCAGCGGCTTACAACCTGGCGGAAGATCAACCAACTCCCAAGTATGGTTCTGTAGGATTGAATCAATCTCACTGTTAATAGCCTCTTTCCAAAGAGGTGCCTTCAGAGAAGTCACAACTTCTTTATAACTTTGAGGCTCATTTTCTAACAAGTATGTTAGAAAATCGGGACCAAACGACTTAGACGTTCTAGCTCTTTTGCTACGTCTAGGCTCGATTGTCTCAGCATTTACACGTTGATCTGATTCTTGGTCAACTTGATCACTGTCCTCGACAGTATCAACTGTTCTTTTGAGAGACCCAGTTATTTGTCTTTCCTTACAAGGAAACGTCTCTTCAAAAAATATCGCATTCCTTGACTCAATTATCATATTTGGATTGATGTCAGGAATCTCCGACTTGTGTACCAAGAATCGATACGCACTACTGTTGTGAGCATATCCAATGAATACACAGTCAACAGTTTTGGGTCCTATTCTAACCTTCTTAGGTTTAGGAACCATTACTTTGGCAAGACACCCCCACACTTTGAGGTATTTGTAGGAAGGTACGAAACATTTCCACAATTCATATGGTGTCTTGTCAAGTCTTCTGTGAGGAAGCTTGTTCAGAACGTAGTTCGCGGAAAGCAAGGCTTCCCCCCACAAGTTCTGGGGTAGACCCGAACTTGTCAACATGGCATTCATCATTTCCTTCAACGTTCGGTTTTTGCGCTCCGCAATTCCGTTCTGTTGAGGAGAATAGGGAGCAGTGGTTTCGTGAATAATTCCGTGCACAGAACAATATTCACCGAATGGTGAAACATATTCACCACCTCTATCACTCCTGATTCTTTTGATTTTCTTGCCAAGTTGATTTTCAACTTCGCTCTTATAGTGCACAAAGCTCTCAATAGCTTCTGCTTTGCTTCTCAGCAGGTACACATAGGAGAATCTTGTGCTATCATCATCGAAAAAGTGACAAAGTACTTTTACCGCCTCTTGTTTGCACAATATTCAAGTCACATACATCGGTATGTACAAGTTCTAGCGGTTCAGAACAGCGTTCTATTAGAAATGAATGATGTTCTATGCATTTTTGCTTCAACACATGCTTTACACTTATGTTGGCTATCAATTGCAATTTTAGGTATAAGGTCCATGTTAATTAATTTACGCATGGTATCATAATTAACATGTCCTAACCTCCCATGCCATACATTCTGTGACACAATAATATAAGCAGACGAACTAGCTTTATTAATAGCACGATTAACAGTCATTACATTTAGCTTGAAAATGCCCTCAGTTAGGTATCCTTTTCCTACATACATATCATTCTTAGTCAATACAAACTTGTCAGAAACAAATACAAGCTTAAAACCAGCCTTACTAAGAAGAGAGAGCCGAGACTAAGTTCTTCCGAATATCTGGAACGTGCAGTACATTCTTCAATGTTAGCTCCTTTCCGGATGTCATCTTCAGAACCACTGTGCCTTGTCCAACCACCTGAGAGGTAGACGAGTTTCCCATTGTCAGATGATCGCCGCCATCGACCTTCTGGTACATGGAAAACATCTTACTGTCTGCACAGATATGACGAGTAGCCCCAATGTCTACCCATCATTCTCTCGGATTCCCAACTATGTTGGCTTCGGTTACCACTGCTGATAGTTCCATCTCTGAGATATCATCAGTCAGCTGCTCGCCTTCAGTAACATGGGCCTCATATTTCTTTTTCTTGCCATTGTCCTGAGACTTTTTGTTCCTGCAGTCCTTTGACATATGACCGCTCTTTCCACAGTTGTAGCATTTTCCCTTGAACTTCTTGTTCCCAGAGTCAGCTCCACTGCTCTTCTCTCTTTTTGCTTACCCTTTGCACCCTCAATGATGTTGGCCTTAGACTCCAGAGTCTTGTAGCTGGCCTTCTCGGACATCCTGTTGTCCTCCTCGATTCTCAATCGAACACTAAGGTCTTCAAGGCTCATCTGCTTCTTTTTGTGTTTCAGATAGCTCCTGAAGTCCTTCCATGATGGAGGCAACTTTTCAATTATGGCGGCAATTTGAAACGTCTCACAAAGTTTCATTCCCTCATCCAATATTTCATGAATGATCAATTGCATTCACCCAACTGAGACATCACCGTCCTTGAATCTACCATCTTGTAGTCCAGGAACCTACCCACGACAAATTCTCTTTTGTCCGGCATCTTCAGTTTTATACTTCTTCTCGAGAGATTCCCAGAGAATCTTCGCAGAAGTCATGCCTTGGTACACATTGTACAGGGTATTGTCAAGACCACCCAAAAGGTAGTTCTTGCATAAGAAGTCTCCAGACATCCAAGTCTGTTCTCGCTCTACCTTGGCCATTCAATTCCATTCACCCTCCACAGGACCCGGAGGATCTTTGATGATTTAGCCAACTGGAGAGTTGTCAGGTAGAACAACAGCATTACTCTGCCATTGTTTTGAAATTTGCCCCACCAAATTTCTCCGTCTGGTTTTTCTCCGTGAGAGACCGGTACTGTGATATTTCCGCTAGCCATATGTAACTGGAAAATCAACAGGGTCAATTAGTCTACGAAAGACAAATTGCACAACGATCAACGAATGACCTTGTTCAAAGTGATATATGATAAATGTAGATATATATGTCAATCAAGATTGGATGGAATTACTTGTGTATTATTACACTTTAAATTCTCAACCAATTATGCAACAACCAATCAATTTCAACTTTATCACTATGTGTATGCTTGTGATAATTGAACAACTTAATAATAACTTGAATCTATACTACCAAGATTAATGTGTTTACAGTATATGACTAACCGAGTTAATATTAATTAAAGTTTGCAGTTTATGATACTTACAAGACAAAGTCGTTAGTGTCACGTTCGTATCTACGTTCGAACGAGACTGTCCAGTGTGTGTGCGTTCGTGTTGCGTTTGATAACGGGTTTGACAACTAGGTCTCCCCACTCAAGGGTTCAAGTGACCAAGTGAGCGTATCCCTTTTTATACACTAAGGTACGTGCCAATGAGCTAGGGTGTGTGACGGACTGTCAAATGGATTTCCCGTTGTAGATCCCCCAGAGGGAAGGTGGAGCGAGGCTCACTTAAATACCCAAGCCTCTTAGGCTCTTATCGCTTTTTGTCAGGAATAACAACGAGTCCTCCAAATTAGTCCATCACAAAGGCTACAAGTAGATGGCCATGTAGGTGCCCTCACAGCTTTTCCTTCTAGAAAGGTATGAATGAAGGAAGACACCAAACCATTACCTAGCCTCAAAGTGCCCTTGATTAAACCCTCACTTATCCACTATAGACATGGCCAATTAAAACATAAATCCACTCATTACAAGACAATATTTCGGGGCCAACTTTAAATCCCCAGTGGAGTCGCCAGACTGTAGGACACAGGACCTGGGCGACGCCGTTCCTAGGCTCGCGGCCTAGATGGGAAGAATTACATAACATGGAGTCGCCACCCGGTGTGAACCGGGACAAAGATTTAAGGCCGCACTCACCCCTCGCAAGGGAAGACCTCAAACCGTTGGGTTCGGAATGGTCCCTTACTTATGTCACTTGTAATAAAAAAGGGATTCATGTAATAATTTAACTAAGCTTAGTAACACTTATTTCCAATAGTATCATGCTTCTAAATTCATATGCATACATCAACAAGTTCATCACAACATGCAACATCACATGGCAATCTCATGAACATATTTCAATCCTATGATATGGGAAACTAAAACAACATAATCATGCTTGAGTACTATCTCATGAACCTATTAACCAAATAACATGCTAACAACCTAATCATGCTTGAATACAAATAATACAGTTGGCTATATAACACAAGAAAGATCAACCAGAGGCAATTATGCATGAATATGATAAGACAGACTCAGTTCAGTGTGTGCGCGTTCGTGTAGCGTTCGTAAACGCGTTCGAACGGAAATGAGACAGAATGCTCGCGTTCGAGTAGCGTTCGTAAACGCGTTCGAACGGAAATGGAACAGAATGTTCACGTTCGTATGGCGTTTGTTAACGCGTTCGAACGGAAATGAAACAGAATGCTCACGTTCGCATGGCGTTTGTTAACGCGTTCGAACGGAAATGAGACCTGATGCATGATAAGGCGAAATGTATGCGCGTTCGAATTGCGTTCGTGAACGCGTTCGAACGGACACGGACCTGATGCATGAAATGGGCAAAAATGCATAAACAATCAAAATAAAAGGGGCGCGGCGAAGTACTGCCGTAAAGGTGGCCTTATGGGGGCTCTTGATCTCTCAAAGAGAGGACCTTTAGACCAACATACTAAGCCCATGCGCGTCACATCACATCATGCATACAAACATAGAGACAATCATATTATTCTAAGTATGTCCGATTGAACATGTCTTGCATCCAACCGAACACACATCAACCGGCGCGGCAAAGCATCGTGGTAAAGGGCTTTAACCCCTCCCATAGGGGATCTCACATCGCACTTACTAAGCCCATGCGCTCGATTGAGTCATGCATAAATAAGCAACATGCAGAATTTAAATGACAAAAATAAATACATAAAAGCAACATAAAACAAGAGAATGTGCCGTTTACTCAAGTGGTACGTGGAGTTGTGTCCCATGTACAGACCGCACTACCGTCCATTCGGATTCGGCTACGGAATTTACGTCTGGGTTTCCATCCTATATACCACAAGAGACGACACTCTTCCATTTCATTCGAGCCACAACATGCTTCCATAAACGACTCTCATGCGAATAGAATGCAATAATAATAATAATAAAACAAATGTAAACTAATGAAAGGTACCCTCAGGTCTAACCTTTTAAATCATCTCTCGGATGTACGGTACACGATCGTCGAAAGGGGGGATGCTCCGCAACTCTCCCGGTTCACTGGTTCACTGTTCTCGTTCGTTGTCTTTACTGTTTTGCTTGCGGCTCGAACTCCGTTCTGCTCCTATTTCCTCTTTATCTTTTGCTTATTGTTTCCTTGGGTGTGTTCCTCCTGTAATTTTTATGTGTGTTGTGTATGAGTTAGGGACTAGGGGACTAGGGGACCAACTAAGGACTAAGGACTCTAGCCTAGAGAAGGTGGTGAAGGCTTCTTTTTATATGCAAAGGGTTGGGTTTGACAAGGAAAGGGATTTGATTTGGTTTGGTTAAGGGAAGTCAAAGGATTTGATTTGGTTTGGTTAAGGGAAGTCAAAGATTGAGGGGGGACAAATCTTGGCTAGATAGGGAAGGTTGAATATTTGATTGGCTTGGATTAGGAATACAATATTTTAGATTTGGGAATAATCTTATTAGATTGGGAATAAATTGGTTGATTGATTTTAACTTGTATGATTATATTTTGATTTAGTGTGTGATTTGTTTAATTTAGGCATGATTTTAGTTTAAGTTGGTTGTTTTATTTTATGTTTGGTATATGTTTTATTTAATCATTTAATTAATTTAATTATTATCTTATTTAGTTAATGTTTTAATTAATATTTATTTATTTAGTTGGGATGTGTTTTATGGGCTTTGGGGGGGGCTAATTGGGCTGGATGTGAGGCTAGCAGCAAAACCAGAATTACCGACACCGTTCGAACGCTTCCTCGAACGCGGCACGAACGCCCGCAATCCGTTTGATGTTCGAACGTAAAACGAACGTAGCACGAACGAAAACAGTGAACCTTGTTTATTCTGAATTTCCCCTTCCGATGTCCGTTTCCCGTGACCTCCGTGACTTAAAAGGTAGTGTCTCCAAAATGAGACTCATCATAGGGACTTATGCGTAAAAATGCAGTGCCTACACCACCGGTCCACATACTCCTTAAAAATCTCCTCTCCGCTTTCTGCTTAACATTCTCCAGATCGCGGAGTGACAGATCGATCTCTAGGTCAGTGACATACTGCTTCAGGAAAGCATCAGCCAACTCCCTCCAATCTTCCTTCACTTTCTTCTCCAAACTGTGGTACCATACCACGGGAGCTCCCTCGAGCGACATTCCAAACATTTTCTGCACTTGGCGCTGAGACAGGCCAACTGAACTCATGACTGATACAAACTGTCGGAGATGCACCCTTGGATCCCCATTCCCGTTAAACTTAGCCATATCATGCATCTTGAACTGTGCCGGCAACTGTTCCTCGAAAGTCAGTGTGTCATAATCCAGCAAATCCTCATTCTTACCCCTCATCTTGCGGGTAACCGACTCAACCTGATCCCGAAGTTTCTGTAACTCTGCCTGAGACCCAGATACTCTGCCTGCTGCATACTCTGACATATCATCATCAAAAGCGGGGGTATCATCCCCCAATCTGTTCGGAGATTCCTCTTGCCTCACATCCCCATAATTAACCCCGGCACGAGACCCAGCTATACCAGCCATAGCAGTAGTCAAAGCTTGCAACTGTTCAGTGACCTTGGCGAGACCGTTCTCTAACTGATCCATACGGGACACCTCATTATCGGATTCACTCATACTTGTTCTTTTAGTGAGTCTTGTCCCTTCTCTAACCCAACGGTATCTATGATGTCTTTTTGAGACATAGATGATGTTAACATGATATATGTATGTATGAGGTGCATGAGATGCATGTAACATATATAACATACTCAATCAATTAAAACTCTCAAACAAATCGGCCCGTTATCATTTTAGAATCTTTCAGGCTAATTGTCATAGGAGTGAACCCATCCCAGTTTAAATGGCCCAATGAGTTCACATCTCATGACAAAGTGCCCGACTAAACCCAAATGGTAACGTTCCGAACACAATCACAAAGTGGCCCATCAATCACTTAGAAGCCTTTGGCCCAATAGTCATGAAATATGTTCTTGTCCCAGTTTAAATTGCCCAACAAGCCCATATCCCATGACAAATGGATCCAAACGACGATGTTCCAAAATACAAGCATATAAGAAAGATGATGACATAATAATTTCTACATAATGGCCTATTAACATTTCAGAAGCTTTTGGCCTAATAGTCATAAGGTGCGAACTTGCCCCAGTTTAAATGGCCCAGCAAGCCCGCATTTCTGACAATAGTCCAACTGCATCCAAATGAGGATGGTCCACAAGCACATATTCAAGGAAATAATTGTTACTTTAGCAACCCGGTCTATGGGGGGGTTAGCAAGAGTATAGACAAAGGCTCTCACCGGCGAAGGATGGCCCACAACTAGGTCTCCCCATTCAAGGGTTCGAGCAACCAAGTGAGCGCACCCTTTTTTATACACTAAGGTACGTGCCGATGAGCTATGGTGTGTGACGGACTGTCAAATGGATTTCCCGTTGTAGATTCCCCAGAGGGAAGGTGGAGCGAGGCTCACTTAAATACCCAAGCCTCTTAGGCTCTTATCGTTTGGTGTCAGGAATAAACAACGAGTCCTCCAAATTAGTCCATCACAATAGGCTACGAGTAGATGGCTATCTAGGTGCATTCACAGCTTTTCCTTCTAGAAAGGTAGTGAATGAAGGAAGATACCAAACCATTACCTAGCCTCAAAATGCTTTTGATTAAACCCTCACTTTATCCAATATAGACACGGTCAATTAAAACATAAATCCAAACATCACAAGACAATATTTCGGGGACGATTCGATATCCCCAGTGGAGTCGCCAGACTGTGGGAACACAAGAACTGGGCGACGCATGTTGTCCCGGGCTCGCGGCCCAGTCGGGAGTACGGAATAGCCACAGGGGACTAAACCGGAGAATAATGGAGTCGCCACCCGGTGTGAACCGGGACAAAGATTTAAGGCCGCACTCACCCCTCGCAAGGGAAGACCTCAAACCGTTGGGTTCGGAATGGTCCCTTACTCATGCCACTTATAATGACAGGATTTATGTAATAACTTAATCAGGCTTAAGTAACACTTATTTCTAAGAATATCATGCTTCTAAATTCACATACATACACACAACAAGTTCATCTAAATTTATATGTAACATACATTCGAATTCGCATACAGCCTATTTGCATGTAATCTATGTCTCAATTTGCATACATAAGGATTATCATACATCAAGCATACAAGTTAATGAACGCATTGGTGGACACAGAAGCGCAAACAATAGCGTTCTTACTAGCATGCATATTAAGAAAAGATATTTAAGCGCATAACGGAAATAGACAACTAGAGAGGTAATACAAATGCATAACGTAAAAAAAGGTAACTATGTGCTAAGATGAACATGTCGTAATGTGATGCAAGAGGATCTGTTTAACGTGGGCGTTCATGCAGCGTTCATAGACGCGTTCGAACGGTAAACAGAAGGTTCTCGTTCGAGTAGCGTTCGTAAACGCATTCGAACGGAAATGAAACAGAATGCTCACGTTCGTATGGCGTTTGTGAACACGTTCGAACGGAAATGAAACAGAATACTCACGTTCGTATGGCGTTCATTAACGCGTTCGAACAGAAATGAAACAGAATGCTCACGTTCGTATGGCGTTCGTGAATGCGTTCGAACAGAGATGAGACCTGATGCATGATAAGGCAAAAATGCATGCGCGTTCGAGTTGCGTTCATAAACGCGTTCGAACGGGAACAGACCTGATATATGAAATGGGACGCAATACATAAATGGCAAATAGTACAATGCGAGGCGCGGCGAAGCATCGTGGTAAAGGATTTTAACATCTTCAATTAGAGGACCTCTCATCGCACTTACTAAGCCCATGCGCTCGATCGCATCATGTATACAAACATAAAGACAATCACACCAAACTAAGTATGCCCGATTGAACACATCTTACATCCAACCGAACACACATCAACCGGCGCAGCAAAGCATCGTGGTAAAGGGCTTTAACCCCTCCCCATATGGGATCTTTCATTCCACTTACTAAGCCCATGCACTTGATTGAACCATGCATAAAAACATAAAGACAATCATATCAAACTAAGTATGCCCGATTGAACACATCTTACATCCAACCGAACACATATCAACCGGCGCGGCAAAGCATCGTGGTAAAGGGCTTTAACCCCTCCCCATAGGGGATCTTTCATTCCACTTACTAAGCCCATGCGCTCGATTGAGTCATGCATACAAAGAATTAAACACAATAATATCAGACTTAGTATGCCCGATTGAACGTATCTTGCTTTCAACCGAACACACATCAACCGGCGCGGCAAAGCATCGTGGTAAAGGGCTTTAACCCCTCCCCATAGGGGATCTTTCATTCCACTTACTAAGCTCATGCACTCGATTGAATCATGCATAAATAAGCACATACATACGAATTCAAGTGACGAAAAATAAATAAACCAAAGCAACACAAAACAAAAGAGGGTGCCGTTTACTCAAGCGGTACGTGGAGTTGTGTCCCGAGTACAGATCATATTACCGTCTATGAGAATCGGCTATGAAATTTATGTCCGGTTTCCATCCGATATACCGCGAGAGTTGACACATCTCTCATTTTATTCCACAGCCACAACATACAACATCTCATAATTCATGCATATTTATCTACTCAAGGGCCACAACGTGCATTTCAACATGACAATCATTCAAGCAATATTTAATAAATAATACAAAAAAAATGAGTGTGAAAGATACCCTCAGGTCTAACCTTTTTGCCAACTTTCAGGCTTGCGTTTCACGATGTCGGAAGGGTATAGCTCCTTAACTTCTCCGGTTCACTGTTTTAGCGTCCTAGCTCACTGCTTTGCTGTTTTGCTTGCTGTTTGGACTTCGTTCTGCTACTGTTCGGCCTCTATTTTGCTGCTCACTGTTCAGGTCACCTGTTTTGACGTTTCAACGGACTTTCCGAGTTTTTGTGTGGGTTTTTAGTGTAGTCTTGTGTGATTATTTTAAGGATTATGAATGCAGTTTTTTTATGTTATTACTTTAAGGTTTTTAGGGATGTTTTAAGTGTATTTTGCTGCTGTTTTAGGGGTTAAATTACTGTTGTTTGGCGTGATTTAGGGACTGATTTGGGTCAGCTTCGGTTTGTGTAAGTGGGCTACGGATTGAACTGTTTGGAGAGGGTATTGTGCGGCAATGGGAGAGTTTGGAGGTCTCTTGGGCGTGCAAGAAAGGCTTGGAGGAGTGTCTTAGGCGTGATTTGAAAGATATGTGTGCTTCGGTTATTGAAGGAGGTGTAGGAGAGAAATTGTTTTTACTTCTTTATGCTATTACCGTGAATGATATTGTGTCAAGGAGAGGATTGCTTTGGTTGTGGGTTGTTTATATAGAGAAGGGTTAGGGCTTCACCTTGTCTCACAATGAATGGATTTGGTGCATTAAAGGGAGGATTTGATTTGGTTTGAGCAAGGAAAGTCAAAGATTGAGTGGGGACAAATCTTGGCTAGAATAGGAAGTCTATATCTTTAATTTGTTATGATTGATTTTAATTAGGCATGACATCTTTTTAATTTAGTATGTGATTTGTTTAGTTAGGAAGTTAATATATTTGATTTATCTTCATTAGGTATGATTATATTTTGTGTTTTATTTAATTGGTAAATGGTTTAAATATTTTTTAATATTTAATGTTTAATTTAATTAAATTGGGATGTGTTTTATGGGCTTTGGGGAGCTAATTGGGCTGGGGTCGAGGTAGCAGCAAAACCAGAACACCGACGCTGTTCGAACGCCAATTCGAACGCCACACGAAGACAGTGAGCTTGTGAAATAAACTTGATGACGTACTTATTTCGGATTTCCCTTTCCGACCTCCGTTTCCCGCAATATCCTTAGCTAAAAAGGTAGTGCCTCCAACTGAGACTCATCATCAGGTTTCACATGCGAAATTGCAATGCCTACACCAATATTTCAATGGTCTTAGCAGGGGAGTGGCATAGCTAGAATTTTGATTTAAAGAGAGAAAAAATTGATTTTTCATAAAAAGAGGTAGTTATTCCTTATTGTAGCGGGGATAAATGAAAATTATTTCATTAATAATCAAGATATATTTTAATAAAAATTTAAGGTTGAATACGAATGACTACTTCCGCTCGCATGTTCGCCATTGGTATTAGTGCTGCCTGTATTTTCATTTCAATATGAGAATATAAGAACACCCTTTCCCGTCTCTGGGCACCTAAGTATCCACTGTAATTTTTTCCTTATTTGAACTCACCCTTAACTTGACTTAAGATCATGCCATCTTAAGAGGCTGCTAAATGTCATCTCATGATGCTTTTAAATGGAAGGATTTTATCAACATTCATAAATAATAAACCATAGATCTAATTGTCCATTTTGAAAAAATTGGTTGCTATCATAACTTAAGTTCATGAAATTTAATCATAAGTTTATGAAATTTAGTCTAGCCTCGGCCTGGTATAAAGAAATGGGCTCGGGGAAGGCAAAACCTGGACTCAGCTTGGAAAATTATTTTATGCTATCGAATTAATAACATATGGATCCTTATAAATAAACATGTCTCTGAATAAATATATATTAATGTTGATGGTGGTTTTTCACCTCGGGAAAAGGTTCGAATGTCGAGGAAGGGTGGAATGAGAAATATACTTGACCAGTATTGGAATGGTCGGAGAGATAGACTAAATTTGACAGAAGCACCCGACTTTATGATACAAAGGAGTTCTCTCAAGGACAGGGTGTGTTAGGGACAAAATGAGTTATCATGTCGACCTGACCTAATGAATACATGATAGATTTTGGGTTATTAGAGAATTTATTGAATCTGACCCGATGAGGTCTATGCATGACAACCTGACCCGATGAGGTCTATACATAGCAGCCCGACCTGGTTGAAAAAGTTAAAGGGAGCTTTAACAAGCATCATCTACCTCAGTCTGCCGACCCGAGGAATATAGATGTGATCACAGGCCGACCTGTATCTAGGTCGTATGATGTGTGCTCTCACTGGAAGGTGTGCTTTTAGAGGTCTAAGTCATATGATGTATGTCATATCTAGGATTTTGAGCTTCTAGAAGGCTAATGATGGCAGAAGTTGATCAACGACTCTCATTGGCGGAAAGACTCTGCTAGCTAGTCATAAGATGAAACAGTACCGGAGCAGTTGAATCATAGGCTGTCGCATCAACAAAATGTGTAACAGTGGTTAAAACTAAAAGGTTTTAATGATGAGTTTCTATTGTCAGATGTTGTTGAATCCAATGGCAGTGCAACTGTTTGTTGAGTGGTTGAGGAAAGCAACATGAGTGCAATGATGGCCTGGTGACAATAGCTGACATCATGAGTTGGTAGAATAGTGGATTTGAGAGCCTATATAAAGGAGTTGAAGTCTCAGATTTTAGGGTTAGCAAATTTTGTATCTCACAACTTTTAAAGAAACTGAGAGTTGAAGAGTTAATGATAGAGAGAGAAAACATGTAAGCACTCGACCACTTGAGAGATTTGTAGCGAGCTTATTTGTAAGACTCAACCCCAAGCAGAATTAAAATATACCACTTTCTCCCGTAGACGTAAGTTAGAGCCACTCTCCGCCGAACCACGTAAATCATTGTCTCTGTGTTTTTCTTGTCTCCTTGCTAGATTTACTTTTGGTTTCCTATTAACCAAATAAATTCATTATTAAATGAGATTTATTTGAGAGGTTAATTTCCCATATTATCCTTGAAATGAAAACAGTCTCAATAATTATTTTGATTTTTATGATACAAGTCCCTCGTCATCATCAGTAATCACTTATCATTATCTTTATGTTACATGAACAAATTACCTTTACAGTACTGACTTTTGACAATCACAATCTCAGTGTGGTCCAAGTATTAACTTATCATTACGAAACTAGGTTGGAATTCGCTCGATGCGCGAGTTATTTTTATTTTATATGTAAGATTTTTGTTTTCATTAATATTTATTTTATTAAAAAGTATAATCATTTAAGATAATAAACTAAAATATATTCGAGTTTGTCCATCTGTTTATTTTTAATAGAAAAAATGGTATAAAATTTTTGACTCTTAATTATTTTTTGTAATATTCCTAGAGTTTGATTTTTTTTTTTAAAGCCAAAAGATAGAGACAATGGCCAAATTATCAGGTGAATACAATTAAATTTTATTTTTAGAATTTATGTTACAAATTACCAAAAAAAATAAAAATTGACAAGTATATCAGGTAAAATGAACAAATCCAATGGCTCATACACAAAATACAAGTTAACTAATTCAATGAATTTTCCACCTCAAAGTTTAATTAAAATTGAAAATTTTAGAAAGATACAAAATAGACATTCAATGTTTTATGTGTTTAATAATTAATCTTATTAAATGAATTTCTTCAAAAAATTTAATAACTCGTAAAATAATAATTATATTATGGGAGTTAAATATTCTCCTCAAATTAAAGAAAAGATAGCATTTTGCCAAGATTAAATGAGAGGAAAGTATTTGTTAAGATTAAATGTGGAGCCTTTAAATTGATGTTAAATTAGTAAAATAATGATGACTGGGAACAGAAATAGATGTGATACAAATAGAAATTTTACACTGTAAATATCTGAATAAGATATTCGGTTTTATTCAAATGATAAGGGATATATAAAACCCAAATTTATTTTTTTAAACTTTTATATTTTCTAAGATTCGAATCCAAAATAAATCAAATAAAACTACTTGTTTTATTTACCACCACTAGTTTTTTTGTACTTATTTTCTGTCTTTTGTAAACTGGGCTGGGTTGGCCAGTAGGCCGTACATTGGGCTTTGCAGTGATTTGTGAAAAGCCCATAGAGCTGTAAGCCTTATTCAAGCTGAGGGGGTTTGGATTGACACATATTGGTTTTCAAACTTAACCCAAAACCCACACACTATTATTCTGTTTTTTTTTTTTTTTTTTTTTTTTTTCCAGTTAATAATCGTGTCGTATCGTATGAATACGTTTATTAATTATATTATATTCACATTATACTATCTCAATAATTTTATTTATTTATAATAAGAATAATTTTCGTGTAATTTTATCAACTCCACCCAATTACCGATTTATGATTACTCATTTAGTAACCTAAAGAGATGTGGTTTGATGATGTAGAGCTCAAAATATGACATTGAGATTATGGGTTCGAATTTAGGGAGTGCATTTCTTGTAAGAGTTCGAGACAACCAGAGATTTTACCTGCTCCGCTTCAGCCCGAAAGAGGTGGTTTAGCGGTGTGATTTCCAACCATTCAAAAAAAATAATAAATTATAACCTAAATTGTATAAACGTGTAAGAATCTTAGCCGTTTCCTCCGGTTCACATCTAGGTTTTACAAACTTACGTAAAAGACTTATATTTCATAGGCATGTGGAAGCTTATGGTATCACTAAAATTTTGATGACAAATCTTGCAATACTGACCAAACATTACCCAACGTGAGCAGTGCGTGCAACACATGTTCATTGAACTCGGACTATGCACGTGATTTGGTATGAACAGCAATTGCAGTCAACAAATAGCAGCCGCCCCCTTGATCCAAGTTACCTTCAATTTTTTGGGATCCTCGACGAATTCTTAAAATATGATCTCTATTAGTAAAAGACAGAAAAATATACAAGTTATATTATATATTAAAATTTGAAATTTGTATGATTTCGGAATCCTTAACTTTGAGTTAAATTTGGAAACCTCTGTGTCGACTCTCCTCAGGACGAGCGTAAGAGATTCTGCCTTCCCATTAATTTAGGAAAAAAGAAAAGAAAAGAAAGACTTGGTCACAACTTCATGAATAAACAAGAAACAAAAGGACATTAAATTCCTTCTTATTATTCTCATTACTTGTCACTGTCCCGCATACAGTGTGTTTTTTTGTCACTTGCAATTGTTGTTATATAAAAGAAGGCTCTGCGTCAACGTTGAATCTTCTCAGAACTCACAGTGTGGGAAGTTTCGTGAACTGCTGGCAAGTGACCAAAACCACAATGTAGAAATACAGCACAAGCTCATAATCAAGTACATTCAATGGAGGACCGTATTATATTAACAAATTACTGATTTATTCAAATATTGTACTGTGAACCAAACCATAGATAATTCACTACAATTGACTCTGCCAAAAACATGTCATCAACAATGCTAAATCCATGCATAATGCACAATGGTTGTCATCAACTTGAATCACCAACAGAAAATCCTCTATCCGCGGCGTAATCAACAAAGCTACAAAGGGGTAACACATTGTCACCATACTTTTCGAACCCATCCAATTCCTTTTTAGCCTTGGCTTTTAGTTCCTCAGCGACCTCCATAGCCTTCTCAACCCCGTAGAAAGCCACATAACTCTTCCCCTTCTTTTTCTTCTTCCCTTCATCTACCGGAATTTGTGTCTTTGCTTCCAATATGTCATCAACTACTTGGTATAATACCCCAACAGCTCTTCCATATCTCCTCAATCTCTGTATCTCATCATCGTCTGCACCAGCCAATAGCCCTCCACAAACTGCAGAGCACTCACCCATTTCACCAAATTTTTTCTCTTGAACAAATTCAACTGAATTGGGCCCACCCTCGAGGTCAAGGAACTGCCCGGCAGCCATGCCAGTGGACCCCACAGTACGAGCAATCTCAGAAATCACACGAATGATGCGGGACTCAGGCACTAGGTCAGATGGTGTGCGGGACACAATGTGTTGGAAACCAAGGGGGAAGAGTGCATCCCCCGCAAGGATAGCCAAGTCAACACCATAGATTTTGTGGTTTGAGGGTTGGCCTCGGCGTGATGGGTCATCATCCATGCAAGGAAGATCATCATGAATCAATGAAGCAACATGGACCTGTAAAAAAAAAGACTACCAGTTAAAATACCCGCAGCCACTCTCAAAACTAATTATCCAACAGAAACAACTTATTGGAAAACTATACTTTTCTCTCTAACATCTTGAGTTTACCTATATCAACCTCAAGCAAATTTTGCAGACGAATGAGACAGAGATGCTTCTAAAAGGGTAAGCCAAAAATTCACCAGAAGATGTCAAATCCCAATATTGGATTTTTATAACCCCAAAAGTTATAGCATAAGAACAAAGGAAGAGAAGCCGGTCACTCTAACGGAATGAACTCTTTAAAATCTTTCTTTGACAGTTCTTACTTCTTCCAAAGTCAAAATATGAGACCGAGAATCATTCTAATTCATATCAAGATTCTTATGCCAATTCATTCAAAATAAAGCTACAGCCACTATCAATGAACCAAACATCAAATTCAAAGTACAAACATTAAAATTTACAAACACATATCAATTTCTCGAGGATGAGGGCAAGGCTTCTTTGCAAAAAAAGAAGGGTGGACATATCAATTTCTCATCATCCCAGCCCCTTGTCCAAATTATAAACAACCACAAAAAAGTCAACTCAAACTCTTTCTTATTTTTATTTTTTGTTTTGAAGATAGTCAACTCAAATTCTAATTCAGCACTTTCCCATGTCCAAGAACAAGCGAATTCATTATCTTCATAACCAAAATATTAAAAAAAGAGAGAGATAGAAAATCCAAAAACTAATAAAGTTACAGAAACCGAACCATTTCAAGAGCACAAGCTGTAGGAAAAGCAGCAACCCGATTACAACCAAAGAGCTCACAAGCCGCAATACACATGACAGGTGGCGCCCGCTTGGCTCCCTTAGCTAATACCGAGTACCTCATGGCTTCGTAGATCTGTTCTGGGTACTTAACTGGGATTGCTTTTTCCAAATTCTGATCAATTTCCGCTATAAGGGTAGTCCAATAAGTCTTCAAATCGAACTGGGCAGGTCTCAACTGTCTTGAAGGGACTGATACAGACGAACAACGAACTGGGATTTTTCTCGGAAGGGAAAAACATGGCGGCTTTGCTGATATTGCTGATGAAAAAATCATTTTTTTGGGTTGCTTCTTTCGTCGTTATTG
>SKCR01048912.1:0-49849 GCA_019454045.1 Zanthoxylum bungeanum | reverse complement strand
GACTCTCCCATTGGTTTCAATCATTTGTTATACTAAACCCGGATTAGCAACCATGTTTGATGGATGTTTGTATGTTGTGGATGATTGTTGTGATGACATTATAATATATGCTATTTTCATATATTGTATTATAATATAAATATATATACATATATATTTATATATGTTCGTTGGAAAAATTGATTGAGTAATCAGTAGCATGAGGACATAATGGTGAATACTAATTTGAGATATAAATTGTATATTCGTACTATGAATTGAAATATTGAGTACTATGTGATTTTGAGATGAGTTGATGGATGTAATGAGATGAGATGTGTTGTTGTGAGTATGTTCTGCCTGAGATAGCTGTTATATATTTAACTGATATTTCATATATTTTATATATATTAATATATATATATATATATATTCCTATTTTGTTGGTGAAGTCATGTTGAGAGAATGAGTGCTTACTTGCTGAGATTTTTTAAGCTCACTCCCCTCTTCCCCAAACATTCCAGGTAGTTCGCGAGCACAGCAGGAGCAGTACCAGATTGGGATCCACGTGCCACCGTTGTATTTAAGGGTTGGTCCAGACATTTGAGTCGTCACTTGTATATTATTAAGATGTGTTGTAAACCATGTATTTGATGTATATTCCATGTATTTGTAATATATGATGTATTATTATGTGAGATCAAATGGTGGGTTTGTCATATAGAGTGCTCGAGCTGAAGTTTATCGCGGAACTCTTTCTAGGGTTGGGCCCGCCCTAGGGAGGGGGTCGTGACAGATTTGGTATCAGAGCTTAGGGTTTTAGGTTCTGTAGACATATTGCATTGGATGAGAGTATAAAAAGGGTAGTTTGTGTCTGTAGGAAAATGTCTGGACGTGGCCGTGGTACTGGTACTCAACGTGAGAGAGGGATAGTTTGACGATACGTGAGAATGTCGTGTAATAGTGTAGAAAGACCTCACACTTAGTCGATAGATCTTGAATTTGATATAGCTTTATCTGGTGTTTCGTCGATTGTTGAGGATAACGAGGGTTCTAAGACCAGTATCTCTAGTAGCTTCGACAGTTGCCCACATCGCTGTTCCTGTAGTTGTATCTGACGTGATTCTATAGTTGTACCTAATATGAACTTCCTATTGCAGTTATAATATCGTCGTGAGTATGTAGGTCGAAGACATTAGAGACTTTTGGTGTTCGAGAAATGAGAAAGAAGACTTTGTTGATACTCATGTATGAACAAGAAAATGCTATTATACCAAGCAGCAACAAAATATAAGATTTATGATTACATTATGGAATATAACAACTTGGTTGTGTTGCAAGGACATGATCATCTTCGAATTGATAATTTTCCCATTGACGTTTCGCACGTAGAGACATTGGAATGAGGCCGTCGATGACTTGGATTTCGACACTGTCAGGAAACTTGATTTTATTGTAGCCTTGGACGATACTTCTATATGATTCTTCGATAGTAGTGAAGATTTTCCAGTCTTTATCATTGGTATTACTTTCTAGACTTCGACGGACTGAGTCTGCGGAGAGAGCTCTAAGATCACAGGATTGACGAAAAGTAATATCTTCTGGGAAAATATCATCGTATCTATAGTAAGCTCTAAGCTTCGGTCTAGATGGCCAATTACTGAGTCTCCAATTAGTGAGTTGATGTGATGGTATGGTTCTTATAAGATGAATTGGGTGGTAAATGAGCGAATAGTCATCCGACCATTCTGGAGTAATGGTTTCAATCCAGACAGTAATACTTTTTGTGTCGTTTATACCATCGATGTAAAATATTACTGATGAAGTGAGGAAGCTCACTTAGGCTGGCTTCTGAGATACCAGGATAGTTGGGATGGATTGGACTTGGTCCAAGAATAAATCCATTTAGGAAACCGAGTTCAAATAAGGTGCCGAGACTCCACTGGCAATGATTGAAGAAATCCTGACTGTTGATGAAAACTGTGGAATGGAATCTGTGATATCCACAGTGAACAATCGCAGAATTATTTTTGTATTGGATTAAACCATCTGTTTTACCATTCCAAATGGTTCTAAGAATGAAACACCATCTCAAGAAGTTTGTAGGAACTCTTGCCACGATATCCATTGCAATCTCTTTGGGCAAAAGAGCGGATGAAGCTTCATTAAGACATTTGTAAATATCTCTCCAAAGGTCTCGAACATATTTAGAGTCTATAATTGCTCGATCAGTGACTGGCCATTTACAAAGCTTTTGGTATATTACTTTAGCTCTGGCAGATTTTGAATAGGAATTAGGATTGGCAGAGGAGGATGCCATGAAAGAAATTTGAGTAATTCCCTAAGAACATATGCATCTCATTATAGGGAGTGATATCAATAATTTCTTTATGAAAAGACGTTTTCACAGTATCCATCCATAATTGGAAAGGATAATAATTGTCGCGATGATAAGATGTAAAGCAGAAATATGAGGGACTTGGAAATCATCTTTTTAGTAGTGGGAATCTTAAGGTGGTGGATTTTGCGAAAATTGCTAAAAACTCTTTACAGTTGTTGTCTGTACGGTACCTTAGGTGGAGCCTTTTTCCTTTGGAGACAAGATATTCGGTTCGTCAGTCGGGGCACAAGTTAGAATAATGATAATAATTGGAGGCATTATTCATATGATGGTAAGTGTGAAATGTATAATGATCGTTAGAGTTTGAAATATGTTTCCATTCAGAAATATCTGAATTTTGGTGATAGATACGTTGGATGGAGTTTCTAAGTAACTGTGGTTGTACTACTGATTAGTATTCAGAAAGATTAATGAAGTTACTGATACACTGAGTGGGAAGAATGTGAGTTAATTTTTGAACGTTAGACAGAGAATGTTTGAGGAGATGACATTGATATGTTTGACTTTTGGATTGTTCAATAGTGGGAGTATTCTTGTTTATATGAAGGTTCGACCCACACCATTAGATAGAATTATTATAGCACAAGGCAGTTTGACCAATGTGGAAAATTAGAGAGCCGAGATTGTGAGGAATGAGGAATACTACTTTCAGATTGAGTTCGGAGAATGTATAATTATTAATGATAAAGTCGTGATACCATATACGAGAAAGCTCAAGTGGGAGATCTGGGGTGAGACATATGATGATCCTTATTACATGAAAACTGAGAGCACTAAGATGTATCAAGAGAAGACTTAATGGTGGTTGGGAATGAAGAGAGAGATTTAAGTGTTTATACCTCGGTGTTTAGTTTGTCAGTAAGATAAATGAGAGCGTCAGCATCCAGTTGGATTACTCCAGTCTTCACCTAGACCTGAGTGGCCATGGAAAATATCGTGATGGATTTTGTGGTATGGTTGTCGAGGACGCGGTATGGTTATGATGCAATTTGTGTAGTGGGGAATCGATTGTATAGGTCTACTCATTTTTTTTTAGCGATTCGAGTTACGTGGGAACCAGAGAGACTAATGATATTTAGTTGTGGAGCAGATTGTACGATTTCATAGTGTAACCCTTATCGATGGTATCAGATAGAGTTGTCGGATTTACTTCTCATTTTCGGGAGAATTTCTAGAATACTAAAGGATCAAATATTTCTTCGAGCACCTCATTTCTTCTTCAGACTGACGAGCAGTCAGAGAGGACTATTCAGACGCTAGAAGATTTGTTGAGATTGTGTGTTTTGACATAAATGGGAGTTGGAGGTGAACCTTTGCATTTGATGGAGTTTGTTAATAAACTATAGCTTTTTGACTAGAATCGGCGTGACTCCATTTAAGGTTTTACGAGAGAGGCGACCTAGGACTTTTGATTGTTGGGGCGAAATTGGAGATAGGTAGATTCATGGCTCAGACTTGGTGGATTTAATATCTGAAAGGATCAGGTTGATCCGAGCGAGACTGTTGGTTGAGTAGAATCAATAGAAGAGTTTTGTAAATAGTGGGGGGTATGACCTTGAGTTCCAAGTTGGAGATATAGTATTTTGAAAGTTTTCTTATTAGAATGAAGGACTGAGATTTGACTGGAAAGGAAAGTTTTTGCCGAGCTGAATTGGTTCTTTGAGATTTCGAATAAAGTGTGGAAAGTGGCATATCGTCTGGTATTATCACCGTAATTAGAAAGGATCCATTAAGTGTTTCGTATATTAGTTCTAAAGAAGTTTATAATAGACCCTTCTCAGATTCTAGAGAGTCAACCGAAGGAGCTGAGCGGGAACATGACTTTTAGAAAAGCCTATGAAGATCATGATTGAAATGTTCAAAAATTGAAATTAAGACGCAATCCTTTTGTGAAGTTCATGCAGTCTAATCATCACATCCAGGAGGCGACCCGAGAAGTGAAACAGGTTATGAAGGAGAAATACCCAGAACTATCCGAGGATTTAGAAATTTCGAGGACGAAATTTTTGTAAGGTGGGTAGATTGTAATACTACGTGACAAAAAAAAAATAAAAAAATTAAAGAGACAATTTTTTTTAAGGGGCCGTGACACTTTTTTTTCAGTTTTTCTTTTTTCCTCTCTCTCTTTCTTTCTTTTCTCCCAAATACTCTCTCTCACTGCCAAGTCTTGAAACCGTCGCTGCCACTTCACCGTAGACCATCCGCCACCACGCCCCGGACCGCCATGAAGCTGCCGCCGTCAGCTTTCCAGCGCCACCGAGATCGAGTCGAACGGCCTCCGGACGCGCCGCCTGAAGGGAGCGATTCGTCGCCATAAATTCTGCATTTTCCGGCTACCTCCGATCACTTCTGACGGCCACCTCCGGCGAGTGGGTACTTTTCAGGCCGAGATCTTTCCAACGCCGGTGGTCACTTCCTGATCCGACATCGTTTGGGTTGTTTTCCGTTTTATATCTACCGGTAATTCGGGATTGTACTGGAAGTTGAGATCCGACCGTGGATCGACGATCCGAACATATCAGATTGTTGCTCTCGATTATACGAGCATTTTGGTATATATATCCACCGTTGAAAGTTTTTGGTGGTGCGGCCCGCTTTTTAGTTGTGGGGCCCGATCTTCGTTGTGGGGCTCGCTTGCCTCGTTAAGTGTATCAGCAAGTTCTGAAGCCGTCGCTGTGATTCTTGAGATATTGGCTGACTAGTGGATCTTTCTTTGAGAGATTTGGAGATCGCTGGAGCTCGGTATGTAATATTACCGTTTTGGGGGTGTAAATGATAGAATTGGAAAGTTTTGGATATAATTGTAAATTTGCATAATTAAGAGGTAAAATATAAATTCTGCTAATTAGGGATTAAAGTAATATTTAAGAATTTTAGGACTATTTGGGGGTATCGGAAAAGTTTAGGGGCTAAAACGGAAATAGAAACTTTAGGGGTAAAATCGTAATTTTGGATAATTGAGGGACCTTATCGTAATTTTACATTTTTCAGATTCTTGGCGAGGATATAGATTTATCCAGAGCTTTTGCATGGATAGAGGTAAGTACACTCTGTGGTGATTCTCTTAACAT
This sequence comes from Zanthoxylum bungeanum, assembly GCA_019454045.1. Taxonomy (NCBI): domain Eukaryota; kingdom Viridiplantae; phylum Streptophyta; class Magnoliopsida; order Sapindales; family Rutaceae; genus Zanthoxylum; species Zanthoxylum bungeanum. The sequence continues at coordinate 44,398 of SKCR01048912.1, read as the reverse complement.
ATTGTTTGATGATTGATGGTTGTTGTGAGAGTCGATATATATATAAATATAATGGTATATTATATATATATATATATATATATATATATATATATATATATATATATATATATATATATATATATTTATATTAAATATATTTTGTTGAGATATAATATTGAGATATTGAAAGCATGATAAATATGAAATCATGATTATTGAGATGAGATTGATGGATTGGATGTGAGATGTGATTGTGTTTGATGATGTGTGCTGTTGTGTTATGCCTGCCGGTTTGTATAATGGTGGTCGGATTTGAGATGAGATGTGATGATACATCAGATGATATGAGATGATAGAAAACCTTGGGAGCTGTCATTGAGGACTCTTCCATTGGTTTTGATTTGGGGGTATACGGGGACTCCCCCATTGATTATATTTCACTCACATTTTACGAGTTGATATGGTTGGAAACCTTGGGATTTGTCATTGAGGACTCTCCCATTGGTTTCAATCATTTGTTATACTAAACCCGGATTAGCAACCATGTTTGATGGATGTTTGTATTGTTGTGGGATGATTGTTGTGATGACATTATAATATATGCTATTTTCATATATTGTATTATAATATAAATATATATACATATATATTTTTATATGTTCGTTGGAAAAATTGATTGAGTAATCAGTAGCATGAGGACATAATGGTGAATACTAATTTGAGATATAAATTGTATATTCGTACTATGAATTGAAATATTGAGTACTATGTGATTTTGAGATGAGTGATGGATGTAATGAGATGAGATGTGTTGTTGTGAGTATGTTCTGCCTGAGATAGCTGTTATATATTTAACTGATATTTCATATATTTTATATATATACATATATATATATATCATATCTATATATATATATATATATATATATCTATATATATATATATTCCTATTTTGTTGGTGAGGTCATGTTGAGAGAATGAGTGCTTACTTGCTGAGCTTTTTTAAGCTCACTCCCCTCTTCCCAAACATTCCCAGGTAGTTCGCGAGCACAGCAGGAGCAGTACCAGATTGGGATCCACGTGCCACGTTGTTTTAAGGGTTGGTCAAGACATTTGAGTCGTCACTTGAATATTATTAAGATGTGTTGTAAACCATGTATTTGATGTATATTCCATGTATTTGTAATATATGATGTATTATTGTGTGAGATCAAATGGTGGGTTTGTCATATAGAGTGCTCAAGCTGAAGTTGATCGCAGACTCTCTTTCTAGGGTTGGGCCCGCCCTAGGGAGGGGGTCGTGACATATTGTCTATTAGATTTACAGTTTTTTTCTTGTAATAGTTTGTATATAAGCTAATGTAAGAGTTCTATTTTCAATTTAAGTATTATGTTGTTTCGTTTTTAATTAGGAATTTGTATTCACAAACTCTATATTGTGGTAGGAAGAGTAACCCGGTTAGATTTAGGTGTGAATCTGGTTTTCTCCTGGTTATGGGGAACACAAGACACACAAATTTCTTTACGTGGTTAGAATTTTCTTAAATATTATATTCGAGCTAAAATGGTCATATAATTTTATCATTTGTGATGATTTTAATTATGTACGAGCCAAATATAGGTTGTGGGCATAATCATCTTTTCACATCAGGCCCAATATCAAACAAATCCCAATTCCTTCAAATAGCCAAACCAAGGGCCAATGTTTGACCAATGAACTAAACACTTCTCGAGCCCATATACTAGAAAAATCCTACAAGACAATCTATTGACTTTCCAAAAGCCAAACAGAGAAACGTATTTTCCTTAATTAATTACCCCCACATGATTAACCATTTTAATACCGAAAAGTTAAGCATTTAACATATTAATGGGATCTGTATCATAAAGAAAGCAATTCCATAGCTTATAAAAAGAGGCATAACTCAAAGTTACAATTCAATCAAGCTTGGGCATTCAACTTCGAGCTCTCAAAGCATATCACCCTTTGAAAACTAACTCACCACCCTCACGACAGTCATCGGAGATCAAGATAACGTCAAGTCTTGTCATTCCATTATTTATTGCTTGTCTTCACCACTGACTTGAGCGTCGGAGTGCCTACGGTAGCCACCACACTGGTGGGTAAAAAATTCCCGCTCACTCTACCTTTATTTGTAGGATCGCTAGTACCATATCATATAAAAATCTTGTTGTGGACCTAAGGCGAAATCCAGCATCTATATTTTGACGCCCTTCGTGGGGCCCCAGCGATTTATAGCAAGTAAATATCTTTTAGTCTACGATCCTTTCAACACTCATACTCATGACTTTTGACAGCGAGCAGACACCAGACCATGTGGTCGCACAATTGGCCATTCTCCAAGAACGGGGTTAATCTCAACCTCCACTCCTCTAAAACGGCTCTCCAATTTCTATCCGGGGTAGGAAGACTGGGGATAAACTTCGTATTTGAAACTACTCGACTGATTGTATCGAAAGATATGTATGCTGAAGACCTACAAAGATAAGAACATGGGCCTCAATCATACAAACAAAATTCATAAAATGGGAAAATTTAAGTAAAACACTCACTCGACGAATTCAAATATTTAGGAATACAACCAGCCTCAACCGACCCAAAAAACTTTCCCCTCTTACGAAGAAGTAAAATTTTAGTCAATCCTCCTATCATTTGTTGTAAGCCCCAACACCAGATGCTTCTTCTTCTAGAAAGATACAAGTGGTATCTCACATTCTCTCTCAGATGCTCCTTCATGTAGTAGGTGTACAATAAGTCCCTCACCCCAAATTCTATTCCTAAATCAAAATCCAAACATTTAATCGACAAGATGATCCTCCAAGTATTTGCATCAATTGAGATGGGGCCAAATCATAATGGTTCAACACCTCTCAGACTGACTTGGGGATTGTGAACCTAAATCCATCAGTAAAGGGGCGCTCATAGAACCCAATCCACTCCGATATTTTTTGGTCGATTCTCTCACTCAACGTAGTCAACCCTACTTCAATTGACTGAGGAAACCTATACTTTAACTTCATCTCCCTCATTTATTTTTCAGTCATTTGACCGGCTGGGTTTCCTTGTCAAAATATGCATTAGTTCGCTTGTACTTGGGGTCCCACTCGACTCCCAGTAACCGGTATAGTCCTAAGAGGCATCGTGTTGGTTGGTATTCCTAAATGTGGCTCGAATATTGTTAGAATCTCAGCCTCGCCTAAATCCTCACTCGACCAACTCAGTGCATCATCCTCATTTGATTCACTATTGATTCTTAAAGAGGATTTAATATACATTTCTATTGAGATGTCACTAATATCCCTTGAATCCTCACTCGAAATTGATTCAGATGATCACACAATATTCAAGCCTACAAACACTAAATCTTCTAAATTTCTACTATATTAGGATTAAAGTGCCATAATCCTTAAACACAAATCCAATCATCTTACTACTACCCTAAAGATCAAAATGTCTATTTGAATAAGAACAACTTGAATCTACAAATGAATAATTGAAGAACACGAGGAAGGGTGTGAAGAATATCTTGGAAAATATGAGAGTTATTCCAACTTGCGAAACGATAGAAATTTCTACGAATAAAGAAAATGAGCCTCCAAAATCCCGATTATATTCATATTTCTTTTTAGCACTTCATTTTCCCTCCAAAAAGACGCCTCGAAATTCCCACTAGGACTACAGTGATAACAAGGCGAAAACCCAAGACCCTCAAAGCCCGTTTCATGAAGCCCAATTGAGACCCAACTAGTAGAAACAAGCAAACATAATGGTCGACTGGGACATTGTGAAAGGAATAGGCCATGTTAACTTGGAATAGAATAAACTTCCACGAAGATTAGTTATTACCTTACCCCTATATGACAAATGAAAATATTAACTCATCTCAGGCTGCAAGGAACCACGTCCATTGTCTTCCGATTATCCCAGACGATAGTGAAGCATCCTCTTGAGACATCTTCATATTTCCCAATCGAAAGAGAAAGACATGCACTCGCAACAAGGATCAGCCTCTGTTCCAGCCGATGTAACCTCAGATAATATGTTAACTAAGACAATTGAATTAAAAAACATCTATCTCCCTTTGGCACTTAGAGTCCAGTCGACACTAGCCTTTAAGCCTTCGGTTGGAGATCATCTTGAACCTTCATGTGATTCAATCGACATGAACATTCCCCATGGCTCATGTCGAGTCAAGATCAAGACCTGGACCTTCATCTAGTCCAGACGAAATTGAAGACTCATTTGGTCCTTCTCACGACCAGTCGACTAAAGATCATTCTGAACCTTCATCTGGTTCAGTCGACGGGAGCATTCCCCATAACTCATGTCAAGTCATGATAAAGACCTGGACCTTATCTGGTCCAGACGACATTGAAGACTCCCATGGTCATTCTTAGGACCAGTCGGTTGGAGATCATCCTGAATCTTCATCTAGTTCAGTCAACGAGAGCATTCCACATGGCTCATGTTGAGTCAAGATCAAGACCTAGACCTTTATCTGATCTAGACGACACTGTAGACTCCCTTGGTCATTCTAATGACCAATCGGCTGCAAATCACCATACCTTCATCTGGTCCAGTCAACGGGAATATTCCTCATTGCTCATGACGAGTCACTATCAAGACCCAAGCATTCATTTATTCCAGTTGACAGGATTACTCTCTGTAGCTCATGACTATCTCCCAGATCATCATCAAACTTGGTCGACTGAGGATCATCCCAGATAACCATTCGTTCTTATGACCTGTGACAGGTTCTAGGGACAATAACATCCATGTATGCTCATCAAGCCCCGGATGACATACTCAACAGATACTCTCCAAGCCAAAGACTCATTGACTCATAGAGTATGAGATAAACTGTACGGGCCAAATTTGGGTTGTGGGCATAATCGTCTTTTCACCTCAGGTCTAATATCAAACAAAACCCAATTCCTTCAAACAGTCAATTCAAGGGCCAAGTTGGACTAAGGAACTGAACACTTCTCGGGCCCATAGACCAGAAAAATCCTACAAGACAATCTATTGATTTTCAAAAGCCAAACCGAGAAACGTCTCTTCCTTATTAATTACCTCCACATGATTAACTATTTTAGCACCGAAAAGTTAAGCATTTAACATATTAATGAGACCCACATCATAAAGAAAGTAATTTCATAGCCTATAAAAAGAGGCAGAACTCAGAGTTACAATTCAATAAAGCTTGGGCATTCAACTTCGAGCTCTCAAAGCATATCACCCTTTAAACATCAACCCACCACCTTCACAGCAGTTATCAGAGATCAAGGTAGCTTCAAGCCTTGTCATTCGATTATTTATTGCTCGTTTTCACCGCTGACTTAAACATCGGAGTGCCTACGACAGCCACTGTACCGGTGGGTAGAAGCTTCCTGCTCACTCTACCTTTTATTTTGCAGGATAACTAGTACCCCATCATATAAATTCTCGATTGTGGACCTTAGGCAAAATCCAACGTCTATAGATTACATGGTAGAAAATTATAAAATATTGAACATAATTTTGCTCAATGCGGATCGAAATTCATATTAATTAGCGTTGTATATTTGATTATTTGTCTTAGTGGTTTTTTAAATAAAAAATAAGTTTGGTTTTAAATTCATACAACGGAGGTATGAGTGATGTGGTATCACCAACAAATTAGTAGGTGACATATATGATTTAATATTCATCTTTTTATTTGTTTTTTAATATTTTAGTACTCATGACAATAAATTATTGATTGTTGCACGGATGACATGATACTTCTGTTGTAATGTAGATTTTCTCCCCCCGTGGCATATGGATTACATTGACAAAATAACTTCTTAAATTATTCACTCTTTCTTTTTCTTCTTATTCACTTAAAATATATCATAAATAAATAAATAAAAGCGCTAAATTATTGGACAAGGTCATCAACATTCTAAAAAGTCAGCATGAAAATCATATCAGCAATAAATCTAAATAAGTAGTGATAATTTTGAGTAGAATTAAGAGAGAGAAATTGTGAATAAAATTTGTTGAACAAATCCTTGCCATGCATTCATGTATCTGAACAAACGTTTGATTTGCTCAAAACACGGCATGCAGCAATTAATCATGGAATCATTAAGACTATCTGTTTTTTTTTTTAAAGCTGAAATAATATGTTATTAGTTTTATAGCCTATTACAACATAAGCCTAGGGTTCTAAATAGATCCGATTTGAAAATTTTCATTCCCAAATTCAAATATTTTTTATTAATATTTTAGAAATTTTAAATTAATAAAAACTCTTTCTAGTGAATGATTTTTCTCTTATCTTTTGAATTTACCTAATTGACTTTTTTACACTTGAAACTCATTTGAGCGTTTTTTTTTTAACAAGAGGATATCATAAGGTCATTTAGTCAAATGTCACGCATTTGACTATGTTAAATATAATATCTATAAATCAATTATCTGAACAAACGTTTGATTTAATTTTTGCTTATAAGATAATTTATAAATATAATATTTATAAATCAATTTATACTTTCCATCAATACTCTTAATCAAACAGTGGCTAAGACTATTTGTTTTTTTAAGGATTAAATAATATGTTATTATGTTTCTCTATTACTATCAACACATCATCAAGAGGCCTTAGATTTATATACCATCGATTTATTAGAAAACATGCTAAATATGAAACTAAACGAACGATATAAGAAAAAAATAGTACCATATATTGTGTAACTATATAAAATTAAATAAACAAATAAATGCTTTTAAAGACTGTAAATTTATTTGAAACCGCGGCATTTCATTCCAATTTTGAATCATTCTGTAGTTGTTGTATTCACTTCAAATTATATATATTTGAGTTTGACTTCAAAAAAAGTCTTCTCCAATAAAACAATAAGAAAACGTCAGAAATTGTTAACTAGCTATATGTGATTAAGTGAATTCTCATGTTGATATTGTTAGATAGTTAGTGATTAAGTTATGAGAAGAGAAAAAATAAATGAATCCCACGTCTAAAAGTTATAAAAGGAAATAAATGTTTAAATACATTTATTGCACCAATTTGATTCAAATTGATTGGTGGGAATTTTGGAAGGAAACAAAAATTTGGCTATGAATTAATATTATATATTATATAGTCAAAGATGGGCAATTGATAATTACCAATTAATTATTATTTTTTCGAATTAACAGTTTTAATTAATTTTGTTAACTATTTAATTGGAAAAGGTTGTGTCTTATGCCAAGGGTTGCCTGCAGTTTATAAATCCCTTTGAGATTCCAGAATACAAAAATACAGAAATATATTATCTCTTCTCTACAGCCTTTTTTGTGTGTTCTTTGGAGAAATTCCAGATTTGCTATCTAGAATTCCTGTTCAGGCTTTGTAGAAATCCTGGAGGGATACTGCCATAAACCCTGAAGCAGTTATAAAGGGGGCATTAATTCCTTAAGGATAGTGACTACACTATCAAAGCCATCTTTTGTATTATTGTAATTTGTTTTGTGCTTCCATTATTCTAACACTATATTGTACCAATTTTTATTAATAATGATAATAACGTACAACAACCTCCTTCACTTACTGAAAAAATATATTTTACTCTTAAAATTATAAAACAAAATATTAAGTAACAACGTTACTTTGGTAATCATGAACCAAACCCTAAAATCAACAATTATTTTGGAATATTGATATAAACTATAAAATATTAAACAAATTCAAGATTCAATTCATTTATCAAACAAATTGAAAACGAATCAAATATGAAACGAATCTCATATTCGATTTATTTAATTCTTTTTTTGTTATTAAACAAATCGAACATTAATATTCATTAAACGGATCAAATATGAATCCAATAATATCATGATTTGTTTATTAAACGAATCGAATATGAAATTGTCATATTTTGATTCGATTTGTTTAGTATTCGATACGAATTCAATTCATTGATTCATTTTAACAAAAAAAAAAAAAAAACCTCCTATATGTGTCATTAAATTAAAGTTAATGTCATTTTTCAATAAATATAGGACGTCTTGTTGAAGATACTTTTACGCGAAATACAGATTGACTTAGATCATCATGTCAAGCGTTAAAATCATTGTAAATGTTTGTATAAAGATTGCATCAGATTTTGATGTAAAATAAGATTAGGTCAATGGCCAATATTAAATACAGCTTAATTTGTGCATATATAATTTTGACTACAATACTTTTCTTCGCTCTCCAAGTTCACCAACTCACAAAATAAGCCTATACATGAAGAGCCGCCATCGTGAACCAAACAAAATGTGTACTATGTCAACGAGATAGCACTATAAATAATGTGCGAGCCTCGAGCTATTCTTACATCTTTGAAAACCAATCAAGCTTTTAGTAATTTAAACAAACAGCAAAATCATTACATGGCTTCTGTTTCTCTCAGGAATTATACCTATGCAGCATCAATCTTGTTGGTGTCCATATTATTGATCATCTCTGGGCAATGTGGAGCACAGCTGTCTTCAACATTCTACGATGGCACATGCCCAAATGCCCTGAATACAATCAGGACAGGTATTAGAACAGCTGTTTCACGAGATCGAAGGATGGCAGCTTCCCTCATTCGTCTCCATTTTCATGATTGTTTCGTTCAAGGTTGTGACGCTTCCATTTTGTTGATCCTTCCTCCTCCATTGATAGCGAGAAAAATGCACTTCCGAATTTTAAATCAGCTAGAGGTTACGAAGTCATAGATAGTGTCAAGTCTCAGCTGGAGAATATTTGTCCTGGTGTTGTTTCATGTGCTGATATTCTTACAGTTGCAGCTCGTGATGCTTCTTTTGTTGTGAGTCAATCAATTCAATACTCTACTAATTATTTATTTACGTAAATTAATCATGCATATATAAATGTAGCTTAATAATTAATTAAAATTGAAAAATACTGCAGGTAGGTGGACCATCATGGACAGTTAAGCTTGGTAGAAGAGACTCCACAAGTGCAAGCAGAAGCTTAGCTGATAGCACACTCCCTAGCTTTACAGATCCATTGGACATACTTATTTCCAACTTCGCTACCAAAGGTTTGAATGCAAGAGACATGGTTGCCCTTTCAGGAGCACATACAATTGGGCAAGCACAATGTGCCTTTTTCCGTGATAGGATTTATAATAATCAAACCAATAACATCGATGCTGGTTTTGCTAGCACTCGAAGACGCCAGTGTCCCTCTAATGGTGGTGACAGCAATCTTGCAGCACTTGATTTGGTGACACCCAATTCATTTGATAACAACTACTTCAAGAATCTCATTCAGAAGAAGGGACTTCTTCAATCAGACCAAGTTCTCTTTAGTGGTGGATCCACTGACTCCATTGTTGATGAATACAGCAAAAATCCTTCCAAATTCAAATCTGATTTTGCAGCCGCCATGATCAAGATGGCTGATATCACTCCTCTCACTAGCTCTGCTGGACAAATACGAAGGGTTTGCAATCTCGTCAACTAATTAATTATATGAGTTCTCGGATAGTTAAATAATTTCTCTCAATTTATTCTCAATTGTTTCATATTTCAATTCCTTGATTTATTTTTCTGTAATAAATTGTAAATGTATGAATATCTATTTCCAGTATCATGGATAGTGAATTTTTAAGAAGTGCCCTAAGGGCACTCTTAGTATCACACTTCTTAATATTTATCTCTAATAACTACCCATTGTAGTTTTGTAAAAAGTCTGCATGAAAATCAGATCAACAATAAATCCAAATTAATAGGTAATGATAATTTTGACAAGAATAAAGAGAGGGAACTTGTGAATATAATAGAAAAGCATGCAGCAGATTGGTTGAACAAATCCTAGCCATGCATTCGTGTATCCGAGCAAACGTTTGATTTGCTCAAAACACGGAACGCAACAATTAATCTTGGAATCATGAAGACTCACTGTTATTACTGTTGGGTGCAAACAAAGTCCCACATTGGCTAGAAGTGGGGATGATCATGGGTTTATAAGTATGGACAATATCTCCATTGGTATGAGGCCTTTTGGGTATAGCCCAAGAGCAAATCCATGAGGGCTTAGGATCAAAGTGGACAATATCATACCAATGTGGAGATAAGTTGTGTCCTAGGTTTCCTTACAGAGGTATCAGAGCCATGCCTCGGAGTTAGCCATGTGGATGAATCCTCGGAATACCGAACAAAAAGGTGGTGAGCCCCGATCGTGATCCGTGAGTGCTCAGTTAGATAGGCGGTGTGCTCTGATCTTCATGGAGTGGACGGATGGATGATCGTTTGAGGGGAGGCTCGGTGGTCCTTTGTTCGAGGGGAGGATTGTTGGGTGCAAACAAAGTCCCACATTGGCTAGAAGTGGGGATGATCATGGGTTTATAAGTATGGACAATATCTCCATTGGTATGAGGCCTTTTGGGTATAGCCCAAGAGCAAATCCATGAGGGCTTAGGCCCAAGTGGACAATATCATACCAATGTGGAGATAAGTTGTGTCCTAGGTTTCCTTACAATTACTTACTTTATATAAACACTTTAATTATTGCATATTGTTAGTTCCATTTTTATTGACAATGTCCGTGATAAAAAAAGTTCAATTGAGTTGTAATAAGTCTTGAAGAAATTTGAGCAATTGGACTGGTTTTTGGCAAAGCTGGAGCATTTTCGTTAGTGGTGTTCGAACATGTGGCATTAGTGGCATGTTCTCCCTTGGGTTCGAACAAAAAATTTTAGATAGCAAACGTTTGTGGTACGTTCGAGGAAGCGTTCGAACGAAACATTCCAGAGTGCAAGCGTTCGTGGTGCGTTCGAGTAGCGTTCAAATAAGTCTTTCCAGTGGGCACGCGTTTGTGATGCGTTCGTGTAATCGTTCAAACGCGACTGCGATCTGAACGCATTTTTTAGCATTTTCACTTTGAAAAACTCTAACTCTCCACCCTATCTATAAATAGAACATGTAGCCACCATCCCCAAGTGAAACACAAATCCTTTGAGCCGAAATCCTTAATTCAAAGCCTTCAACACTCCTTGATTCCACCATTGAAGACTTCTTTCATCTTCTTGTCTTCTTTGTTAATGGTGAGAATCACTCTTTGATAAACCTTCAACACAACTTAACCCAAAAATTCATAATCCTTAAGAGTTCTCAATGAGGAAGATTGGTAGTCGGAGTTCCGGCGTTCAAAAGTACAGAGACAATCTACTCAGAGACTTCAGAGAATCTGAAGAATATCGTGGGTTACGGGCTTGAGGAGTTCCTGAGTTCTTGCAGTCTAGAGGTACTTGAGTCGGTGGAGTTACCACCATAGGTCTTGATCATCGCTGTAAGTTTTTCTCTCTATAGTGGATTGGGCTGGTAGCGAGATAGCCGGAGTTGTTTTTTACTCGCACGAGTTTTCCACTTCGTCACCAAAATTATTGTAATGACTCCAAATCTCATAACTGATTGGATTGGTAATTTGGTGTTAGGGAATAAAATTTTTCCTCGAGCGGTAGCGAATAAATTTAGAGATGACAAAAAGGCCCGATTATAGTAGTAATTTTTATAATGCCATGATTACTTCATTAGAATCAGGTAAGAATTGTGAGACCTGGTCCAGTGCCATTATATCTAGTAAATATTTATTAATGCTAAAACTTACTGCCATTTATTAAGTATTATTGACAAATATCAAGAATATGTATCATAAGTGTTAAAGGCTAGAAGTATATAAAGAATGAAAATGCCAAATTTCCCACACACCCACACATACGTCTCTTTTCTTCCTTTCTTCTTTATTCATCAAGCCAACTTCATAGCCAAGATTTCAGAATTTCCTCATCGTTTCTACTCAAGATCAAGTGCTCCAAAGACATATAAAAGCCTAGAAATTATGAAATGAAGCTTAGAGAATTCTATTTGCGAAGAAACAATTTGATTCAAGGTGAGAAAGCTTAACCCAAATCTTGATTTTTTGAATTTTGGATGGTTTGATTTTTGAAGAGTGTTGATAGTTTAGGTTTGAGGATGTGTGCATGGTTGTTGAGTTGAAAAATGAAGAGTTTATGAAACCCTCCAATTTGTGAAATCCCTAAGTGTGAAACTAAGTTGAGACTTATAAAATGGTTGTGTGATGGTGTTAAAGGATGTAATTGAAGTTATGATGTGTATTTGTGGTGTATATGGTTGGTTTTTTGTTGAAGAAGTGGTATGTACAAGTGAAGTTGATTTTTGGCCTTGGAAATGGCCTCGCATCGCGATGCCCACTCACTGGTGTTGCGACGCATTCTAGAAATTTGGTTCTGGGTTGATCTGGGTGTTGTGGATCGCGACACCAATGAGCTAGTGTTGCGACGCACAAAACAGAGGACACTTATTGGATTACAAAATTCACACGCTTCGCGATGCCCAATACTCTTGCGTCGCGATGCCCCAAGCAGATGATGGTTACTGTTTTTCTAATTTGGCTGGGCGTCGAGACGCCCAAATGCTGGCATCCCGAAGCGTGGCACTTTTCCAGGATATATTTTCAATCATTTCAGTTTTATCCTAAGATATTTGGGGGCACTCTAAGGGCTTCGTATAAATGTGTAGACACATGATAAGTCACACCATAAGCATAAATATCAAACATTGATTACATATACTTTCCTATTTATTACAAGAAAAACTAACGATTTCTTTGGCTTTAGATCATCGGCCGGATACTCGGAAGTCACCTACATCATATACTACATCTGAATTGCCATAGCACTGTGAGTGGATTTTTTCTTTTACATGGGAGTAATTAGATCAGAATTGTAAGATGATAATATTTTGTAAGGAATGAAAAGGTTTGAATTCACTATAGACCCTTACTTGTATCTTATGAATTCAGAGACGAACTTTTGAGACATGATTTTTTAATGAGAATGGTTTAATAAAGGAGTTCTCAAGAAAATTCACGATTTAGAGAAATTCTAGAAATGTTTTCAGAGCAGAAAATACTGTTTCTTGAGATGATTTTGGTTTTAGAACCATGGTTTTTTATAAAGTATTTCATTTCCGTTTTAAAACTGTCCACCCACTAGTTCGTTCAAACGATCTAACCCCCCCTCCCAGTGTTTTTGTTTTGCAGGTTCACCCAAAGGACAAGCTCGAGAGGACGGAAACCGTTGGCAGTCACTTGGGTGTTGAGTCCATCAGGTTGAGTCTAGAAGAAAAGCGTAATCAGTGTCAAGTAAATGTTTCAAGACATACATTAAACAATATCAGTCTTTGAATGTGTCAAACATCATATTTATAGTGTAATGTATTTTTGAGTACTTTGTATGGAAACTAAAGATGCATTTCTATGATAACTGAGTTGGGCAATGACCATATGCATGAACTTATGTTTGTGATGAGTTTGACAGAATTGATCACAGTTAGATGGTTTGAGGCTTAGGGGGATAGTACGGCCTATTTCATGCCGGTAACATCTCCTGGATTAGAGATGTTCCAAAGATGGTATCTAAGCTAAAGTGGTATATCAAAAACTTTACAAATGACCAGTCATTGATCGAGCAGTCATAGATTCCAAACATGTTCAAGATCTTTGGAGGGATATTTACAATTGCCTATATACAACTCCATCTGTCATGTTACCTAGACAGATTGTAATGGATATCGTGAATCGAGTTCCTACTAACTCTATGAGGTGGTGTTTTATTCTCCGAATCATATGGAATGGAAAAACAGAAGGTTTAATTCAATACAAAAATTTTTACAATTGTTTAATGTGGATATCACAGATATCATTCCACATTTTTCATAAACAGCCACAAATTCTTTGATCATTGCCAGTGGAGTCTGGAAACTTTATTTGAACTTGGGTTTTTGAATGGATTTATTCTTGGGCTAAGTCCAATTCATCCTAATAATCCGGATATCTTAGAAGCCAACCTTTGCGAGCTATCCCCCTTCACCAGTAATATTTTGCATCGATGGTATAAACGCCACAAAAGTATTACTCTCTGGATCGAAACCATTACCCCAGAATGGACGGATATCTATTCATACGTTTTCCACCAATTCATCTTATTAGAATCATATTGTCACACCAGCTCACTGATTGGAGACTTATCAATTAGCCAACGAGACCAAACTTAGAGCCTATTACGAATATGAGGATTTTCCAGAAAAGATTACTTTCCATCATACCTGTGATATTAAAGCTCTCTATGTAGACTCAGTTCGCCGAAGTTTAGAGAGTAATATTATTGAAATAGACTGACAACTTTGTACTACTATTGAAGAGTCATCAAGGAGTATTGTTCAAAGCTATAACAAAATCAAGTTTCATGATAGTCTCCGAACCCGAATCATTATCGGTGACATTCCTATGTCTAATAGTGCCCAAAGTCAATGGGAAAAACATCAATATGAAGATGATCATGTTCTTGCCTTACAATCAAATTGCTATATACCCTGATGTAACCTTCACTGTTATATTTTTTTGCTTGTCGATATTGTTGCCTATACCTATTTTACTTAAAGTCTAAATTAACATAGTTTCTATTATTTTTGGATAGAGGACATATCCTACTAAGATTCTTGATGTTTTCTCCTTCAGTCTATAATGAATAATTAAGAATTGTAGTTATTATAGTCAAACAAGATTTAAGCATAGTATGGATAAAGAAGATATGACTTAGATGTAACTGTTTGAAAAGTCTTAAGAAACATCAAATTATAATTGATAGCTTACTTGGATAATCGAGTTAGATAATGTCGAAATAATTAAAGGTCAAGAAATGAAGTTCATTGATGCATGAAGGTGGTTGGAGTATGATGGTAAGTATAAAATACTCAGCAGGAGTTTACATGATGAAAACGAGAAAATTATCTGCCAAAACTTTAAAACTATAGTACAACATGTGCTAGTATGACAAGAGGTATTTTGTAGACAAATGTTAAGGTAAGATTATAGTATGCATGTATGTTAGCCTAGTGATTAACGAACAACTTGACAATAATTTTAACTATTAAGTCTGTAGAATCCAAAGAATACAAATAGTTTGTAACGAAGTAAAATTCACATAGATAGATTGGAATACAACCCCAGATATGATTTTGAAACATGACACATAAGGTTTACCAGAATGGTCGCTTTGCTCTATGGTTTGATAACAGCTTATGGGAGATTGTCACAAAGTAGTGCAGTATAATTGATAAAGAAGAGTTGGCTATGTGAAATCCTAGATATTGGAATGTACTGGAATCTATGGAATTGGATATTATGATTTAATGGTATTGGAATAAATTGATTGTATTTGGATTGATGATAACATGTCTTTTTGTTATAAGTTGTTCGAGTGATGATTAAGGGTTGAATTCTTATGTTTTAATGTTGAATTATTGAGGAATGCTTGTATGAAGATGGTAATGTTGATATTTATGTTACATGTTTATTTGTGCAGTGAGAAGTTGTTAGGATTCTATGGCCTAGAGAATAGTGGGTGAATTTAACCACTTGTGATAAGATATTCGATATCCAGAATCTCAAGGAAAATTTCAGAATTTCGATTCTTAAAAAGGATTCGAGGACGAATCATATGTAAGCGTGGAGAATTTGTAATGACTACAAATCTCATAACTGATTGGATTGGTAATTTGGTGTTAGGGAATAAAATTTTTCCTCAAGCGGTAGCGAATAAATTTGGAGATGACAAAAAGGCCCGATTATAGTAGTAATGTTTATAATGCCATGGTTGATTCATTAGAATCCGGTAAGAATTGTGAGACCTGGACATGTGCCAATATATCTTGTAAATATTTATTAATGCTAAAACTTACTGCCATTTGTTAAGCATTATTAAAAATGAATAGACAAATATCATAAGTGTTAAAGGCTAGAAATATATAAAGAAGGAAAATGCCAAATTTCCCACACACTCACACATATGTCTCTTCTATTCCCTTATTCTTTATTCATCAAGCCAACTTCATAGCCAATATTTCATAATTTCCCTACCATTTCTACTCAAGATCAAGTGCTCCAAAGCCACATGCAAGCCTAGAAATGATGAAAGGAAGCTTAAGTAATTCTATTTGTGAAGAAATAATTTGATTCAAGGTGTGAAAACATAAAACCCAAATCTTAATTTTCAAGATTTTGGATGGTTTGATGTTTGAAGAGTGTTGATAGTTTGGGTTTGAGGATGTATGCATAGTTGTTGAGCTGAAAAATGAAGAGTTTATGAAACCCCTTAATTTGTGAAATCCTTAAGTGTGAAACTAAATTAGGACTTATAAAATGGTTGTGTGATGGTGTTGAAGGATGTAATTGAATTTATGATGTGTATTTGTGGTGTATATGGTTGTTGTTGTGTTGAAGAAGTGGTATGTAAAAGTGAAGTTGATTTTTGGCCCTGGAAATGGCCTCGCGTCGCGACGCCCACTCACTGGCATCGCGACGCATTTTGTAAATTTAATTCCGGGTTGATCTGGGTGTTGCGCGTCACGACGCCAATGAGTTAGCATCGCTACACACAAAACAGAGGATAATTACTGGATTATAAAATCCGCAAGAGTCCTGATGCCCACACTCTTGCGTCATGATGCCCCGAGTAGATGATGGTTACTGTTTTTCCAATTTGGGTGCGTCGCGACGCATGGCACATTTCCAGGCTATATTTTCAATCATTTCAGTTTTATCCTAAGATGTTTGAGGGCACTCTAAGGGCTTCGTATAGATGTGTATACGCATGATAAGTCATACCATAAGTATAAATATCAACCATTGATTACATATAATTTCCTATTTATTACAAGAAAAACTAATGATTTATTGGCCTTAGATCATCGGCCGGATACTCGGAATTCACCTACACCATATGTTGTATCTGAATTGCTATGGCACTGTGAGTGGATATTTTTCTTTTATCTGAGAGTATTTATTTCAGAATTTTAACTATGTCTTTAGATTATGATTTTGCATATCTTGATTTGATTAACCTATACTTGAAATTATTTATTTCAAGCGAGTTGAATATTACGATTTAAGCTTTTGATAAAGCTTGGTTTCATATTGATGTTTTGATGATGAAAATGATTTCAAATGTATGATTTTATGATTTTGGAGGCATGTGGGAAAATCCACCTCATATGTAACTTGATACAGATATGTAATTGACGGATATGGACTTGACAGATATGGAATTGACGGATATCGGTAACCAATCCGGATATAGACATGTGCACACGAGATACAGGACTAAAGATGACAGATGCCTCTAGATTCCTGGGTATTGGGCTAGTGGGATAGTGAGGCCCCTATACCCGGATCTCAAAGACAGATTGATGGCACTGATAACACCATTGTTTACTGGCTTAGTGGCTTGGTAGACTGTGCGTACAACGCCCCAATACCACGGGATTATGGTACAGCTTGACAGATGATTTTACAGATGATTTTACATATGGTTTTGTGAATGAATTTCATAAATATTTTTGAAAAGAAAAACCTTGACTTGTATCTTATGAATTCAGAGACTGACTTTTGAGACATGATTCTTTAATGAGAATGGTTTAATAAAGAAGTTCTCAAGAAAACTCACGACTTAGAGAAATTTCAGAAAATATTTTCAGAGCAGAAAAAAATATTTCTTGAGTTGATTTTGGTTTTAGAACCATTGATTTTTATAAAGTATTTCAGTTCTGTTTTAAACTATCCACTCACTAGGTCGTTCAAACGATCTAACCCCCCTCCCAGTATTTTTGTTTTACAGGTTCCCCCAGATGACAAGCTCGAGAGGACGGATACTGTTGGCAGTCACTTGGTTGTTGAGTCCACCAGGTTGAGTCAAGAAGACAGTGTAATCAGTTTCAAGTAAATGTTTCATGACATACATTACATAGTATCAGTCTTTGAATATGTCAAACATCAGATTTATAGTGTAATGTATTTTTGAGTACTTTATATGAAAACTAGAGATGCATTTCTATGATCATTGAGTTGGGCAATAGACCATATGCATGAACTTATGTTTGTGATGAGTTTGACAGAATTGATCGTAGTTAGATGGTTTGAGGCTAAGAGGGATATTACGGCCTATTCCATGCCGGTAACATTTCCCGGATTATGGATGTTACAATTATTAGGTTGATTTTGTGTGATTGATTTAATATTCAGCATTATAATAATTGTTTTAATATTGTGGTTGCTTGTTGAGAATTCATAAGCGCATTAATTAGGACTTGTCTTGATTAATTGTGATTAATTCCGCGTATGGTCATGATGAGCGGAAAATATATCAATATTTATCGCCCATTTTACTTAATATTTTGTTTAGTTTCTCGGGTTTGATGAACGTTTTGATGTGTTTTAGTTTATTTTCCAGATAAATTAATATTGGGACTCAATGGAATCATTTAGGATGAAATGTGGGTCAAATAAGGACAAAAATTGGACTTGACATATTAATTTTGGAGATTGGAAACTTGAAATGGCAAATTCAAGTTCTGATATCGGATTGAGCTAATTCAAGTTCTTGATTAAACAAGACTCCAAGATCTACAACTTTAAAGAACAAAATAATTTCGAATTCAAAATGTTTCATGACCGAAATTGATGAAATATCCTGAAGTGTGTTATGTGTAATTATTAAAGTCATTTTCAAAGAAAAAAAATAAATAAAAAATAAAAATAGTCAAACTCCCACCAAACATGCTAGAAATTAGTGGAGCAATTAATATTGGATTTGGTGGAGCATTTAATAATGGATTTGGTGGAGGTAAAATTTTGCCTATAAATACCAAGCCATTTCATTTGTAAATTCATAATTTCTTCTTTGAAATTCCTTAAGAATAACTAAGAAGATTGTATGTTGCTTGTTTATTTACAGCTTTCAGTAATTAATTTCCACTTTCGCACTTTCTTTTCTTTACTTTGAAGTCTTTACTTTCCGTAATTTACTTTTACGCAATGAGGAAGTAACTCCCCCTTGCAGGGGTAAAATGTAAAGCTTTTATTATTACTATTTAGATTAATCTCCCTTAATTATACTATAATAAATCTGACTTAATGAGGATACCGCCATATTAGTCGGTTGGTAATTAATTATAAATTGGTTTGAACTTGACTAAGCATGGATACCGCCTGGTTGGTTGGTTGTTAATTAATTATTAATTTGACTTAATCAGGATACCGCATATATGGCTGGTTGATAATTATCACGCAAAGTTAATATATTATATTAAGAGAGATATCTAAAATAGTAGTAATAAAAGTGGATCCTCTAACCCCAGTATTTTCTTTTATTTGTACTTTTACTTTATTTACTGTCAGCAATTTACTTTTCAGCAATTTACTTTTCAGTATTTAATTTCCAGCAATTTACTTTATGTCTTTTATTTTATTTAAGTTTTTACCATCCCTAGTTATGTGTCATAACTAAGTTAGTTATCTGGGGTTGTGATGAAGTCCAATATCACCGGTTTATAAGGGGTTAAATTACGGTTTGGGTAATATAAAGGTTTATTTATTGAGGCTTAGTCTTAATGCATCTTGTTAACTGGTCATTAATAAGATTGATTCGGTAAACTTAAAATGAACTTGGAAAATGGATTTTAGGTTTAAGACCTTAGACTTAATAGCCCACGATCTTCCTTGAGGATAGATAACCCTTTAATAGATTTCCTTACAGGATAGAAATATACATGTCAGGCGGGGGTAGCCATAATTGGAACTTAATCTTAATAAATTCAGATAACTTAATTGATATAGGAATATGATTAATTGGGTTACACTGGGTGTTTAAATCTGACCATCGGAAGAGGCTTTTACATAATTTCGTATTCCAGGTTAATAAACCAATATATTACACAACCGTAAGATAACCACTTCATCTTTAAAAATGATATTGGAATGATTCACAACCCTGGATAGTTTTAAAAATTGAATTTTCCTAAATCAACTTTTGTGCAATTTTATTTACTTGTTTTAATTTAAAATCACTTTCAAATCAAACAATCAATCCATTAGATACTTCTAAACATTTAACTTCATAAATTAATAGCTTAGGTATTAAGTCCTCGTGAGATCGATACTTTTATACTACTTGAACGACACGTGCACTTGCGTTATACGTGTGTGATTACGCCGGTCAAGTTTTTGGCGCTGTTGCCGGGGACTTATTTATCTTTCACTATTAGTTTTGAGGTTAGATACCTTTACTTGTGTCTAATTTTCTTTTTCTTATTATTTTTGTTTTCTTGTGTTTCAGATTCTTAGAAACTACATGAGACAAACCAGAAGCTTTGAAATCCGACCGCTTGACCCAGAGATTGAAAGAACCATCAGACAGTTGAGAAGGGAAAGACGAGAAGGCCAAGAAGCACTGATCAACATGGAACCTGAACCTTTGGAGGTTGCACCACCAATTCCTATTCGAGACAGAACCATTCCGGTGGTTGACAGACTCATTTCATGTATTGTACTTCCTCCCTTACCAGCCAATGCGTGTGACATCAAAACATGCATTCAGATGATTCAGCAGTCAGTTCAGTTTATGGGGAATGCAACTGAGGATCCTAATGCCCATATCAGCAACTTCCTGGAAGTTTGCGGTACTTTCAACTACAATCGAGCAGCTGAAAAAGTTATGAGACTGCGAGTTTTTCCATATTCCTTGAAAGACAGAGCCAAAGCTTGGCTATATTCACTACCAGCAGGTTCCATCACAACTTGGAACATTCTAGCCACAAAATTCCTTGCAAAGTACTTTCCACCAGCAAGAACTGTAAAGTTAAGGAATGACATCACATCTTTTATACAACAAGATTCAGAATCCCTTTAGGAAGCTTGGGAAATGTACAAAGATTTACTCCGGAAATATCCTCACAATGAGATTGCAAAATGGCTACAAGTCCAAACCTTCTACAATGGACTTTCTGGAATAATGAGAACCACAATTGATGCTGCTACTGGAGGAGCTTTAATGGCAAAAGGAGAAGATCAAGCCTGGGATTTAATTGAAGAAATGGCAAACAACAACTTCTTGTGGCCAACAGAAAGGAGCTTGATTCAACGAATTGCTGGAATTTATGAAGTTGGAGCCAACACAGCAGTAAATGCCAAGCTGGATCAGATATGAAAATTCATGGAAACTCTCAGCATGTAAGTGAATATTGGATCCACAAGTTCACCATATGGAGGAGCACCAGAGCCAAACCAACATGAAGAGACGGTGAATTATGTCAACAATTTCAAAAGACAGTGGAGCAATCTTTATTCCAACACCTACAACCCATGGTGGAGGAATCATCACAATTTCACTTGGAGCAACAATTCAGGGCCAATGAACTATCCACCACCCGGATTCCAACAACAACATAACAAAGGCCATGAGCATGAAAAAGAACCATGAATTACAGAAGTGCTGATTCAGTTAAAAAAATACGATGCTATGACTCAGAGCCAATCTGCTTCTATCAAAGCAATGGAGAATCAAATTGGACAACTGGCCAATGTTCAGAGTTACAGACAGCCAGGAAATCTTCCCAGTAACACAGAACCAAATCCAAGAAACCGAGGGAATGAGCAATGTCAATCCATTACCTTGAAAAGCGGCACTGAAATCAACAAATATGTTGGAATCAAGGCAACCATTGAAGAAGTTCCAAAAGATGCAGTTCCACAGATGGAGGAAAAAGAAGCAAATGAAAAAGATCAAGAAAGATCACTTTACCTCCACCTTTTCCTCAACGACTCCAGAAAAATAAACTGGACAAGTAATTTTCTCGGTTCTTGGAGATCTTTAAAAAGCTGCATATCAACATTCCATTTGCAGAAGAGTTGGAACAAATGCCCAGCTATGTCAAATTCATGAAAGACATTCTTTCACGAAATATAAGATTGGGAGATTACGAGACAATTGCATTGTCAGAAGAATGCAGCGCCATCATTCAGAGGAAGCTTCCCCCAAAGTTGAAAGATCCTGGAAGTTTCATTGTTCCTTGCATCATAGGAGAGCATAACTTCGGTAGGGCTTTGTGTGATCTAGGTGCAAGTGTTAACTTGATGCTTTTTTCTATTTTCAGGAAATTACAGATTGGAGAAACAATGCCCACCTCAGTCTCTCTATAACTTGCTGATAGAACGCTCATATTTCCAAGAGGTGTAGTCGAGGATGTGCTGGTCAAGGTTGACAAATTCATTTTCCCAGCAAATTTTATTGTCCTTGATATGGAGGAAGATGAAGACGTGCCGATCATCCTCGGGAGACCATTCTTGGCTACAGGTCGAACTATTATTGACGTAAAAAAATGAGAACTAACCGTGAGGGTACATGACCAAGAAGTAATATTCAATGTTTTCAAAGCCATGAATTTCCTTGATGACGAGAATGGGGAATGTTTCAGACTTGATGTGATAAATAGTACCATCCAGAACTCCAATGCAATGCAAAGTTCTACTGACAAACTTAAAGCAAATCAATTGCCTGTGGAGCCTGAAGATAAAGCGTACTGCGCACTGAAGAAGCCAATTCTTGCACTACAAGCAACAGAAGAGAAACAGTTCCACCAGGTCAACGAATTGGAGGAATTATACATACAGCCCTTCGAGAATGCCAAACTGTACAAAGAAAATGGCAAGAAGAAACATGATGAGAAGTTAGTGCGCATACAACTGGAACCGGGGCAACAAGTACTGTTAAACAAATCAATGTTGAAACTCTTCCCATGGAAGCCAAAATCTTGGTGGTCAGGTCCATTCTTAATCACCAAGGTTTTACCAGATAGAGCCGTTGCGTTACATGATCCCAACTCCAACAAAATATTCAAGGTTAAAAACAAGCGTGTCAAGCACTACTGGGGAGAATAAATTGAGCGACAAAAAGAAAGTGTCACACTTTCAGATCCAGCCTAACGTTCGAGCAGTCATGTCTAACTGACGACATTAAACTTAGCGCTAGCTGGGAGGCAACCCATGAAATTTGTATATATATTCAGATTTGGTGTCATTGATTTTTGTGTGTTTAGTTTTTACAGGTTAAGTCATTTCAATATGGAAGAAGTTCTCACAAGTCTTCACAAGCAATTTCCTTCTCTCCCTCAAAACTCTCTGATGTTACAAAGCTCGCTTGGAACAGATGAAACTGATGATGATCAAAGGTATTCATACTGACATTCGTTGGATTATTGAAGCACGGGTCTGATTGGCAGGTGAGTCTTCTGACTCTTTTATTTCACATTTGTCTGGTTTAGGAAAAAACACATATGCTAAAAAGAGAAGAGTTAAAAGAATGGGTGTATGCTATAAATGTACTCGTATATTTTGTAATACTCGTTGTCGTTCTTTAGGAATGGTGTCTGATAACCGTGAAGATAAAATTAATTTCATTAGAGATGGATTGAGTAAAGAGTTTTTGGATGACATATCTAAGACTCTTGAGACGCATCCCAATGGAAATGTGTATCACAAAATTCGCTTGTTATATACACAATTTCGAAATGAAAGACAACAGTATAGTCTCGGGAATCTGACTCAAAAAGACGTTGTTTGCCAATTTATAAGAAAATTGGATGGGAAGCTTGTCCCTGACGCATAGACGTCAATCAAGCTGGTACTTTCTTGTAAATATTATATCTCTTTGTCTTTTCCTAATAATTGTGATTTTTTTTGTTTTATTTTCTCCGACATGATCCATACTTTTTGACCTTTCACAATTTTTTTTTACTGTTTTGCTAATAATCGACCTTTGGAAAATACTAGTGTTATTATTACTAACCCTTTTCAGGTGTTATAAATCCAACTCATCATTGCACTTTTGAAGGCATCCAGATAAAAATGGAAGCCACTTCAACAAGACGAGTTGTAAATATATGTGTCTTTTGTGGTACTAGTGTTGGTACTAAGCCATAATACGTAGCGGCAGCACATGAATTGGGTTGAGTCTTAGCTGAAAGGAATATGCACTTAGTATATGATGGTGGCAATCTTGGACTAATGGGGATCATTTCAAAGGCTGTACAGGAATGAGGCATTCAAGTCTTGGGAATCATCCCAAAACCTTTGGCGGAGGCGAATCTAATAGGATCATCAAATAGAGAGGAACTAATTGTGCCAGATAGGGGTGGGCACGGTTCGGTTTGGTTCAGTTTTTGCTAAAAACCGAACCAAACCATATTTTACGGTCCGGTTTTTTACCTCTCAAACCAAACCATTAAATAACGGTTTGGTTCGGATTGAAAATTTTTTAAACCAGCGGTTTACAGATTGGTTTGGTTCGGTTCACGGATTATTGTACTTAAAAAAAATTCATCCACTTAAGTGAAGACAAAAAAAAACTAATCTAGCAAACAAATAGTATGAAGTGCTACGATGTAAGCTGTGACTCCAGAGAACACATGCACTCAATAGAGGATTGAAAAATGAGGCACAATTAATTCTTGTATTTTTTAAAAATTACCTCAAATAATGATGCTATCATCATTCTAATTAAGTGACAAATCCAACAGCTTAATTTCAAGAATAAACCATAAAACAAAAATTTAAGAATAAAATTATTAACAAATAAATTTAAGAATAAAAGTATTAACAAAAAAATATATTAACAAAAAAATTAAGAATAAAAGTATTAACATACTAATAAAAAGAAAACATAAAGTAAAATTAAAAGAAAAATACAAATCTTTTTATAAAAATATAAAAAATTATAATTATAATGGTTCGGTTCGATTTAACAGGTACGGTTAGGTTTAGCATCTGAACCGACTCGTAAATCGTTTGGGGTGGGCCAATTCGAACCGCAAACCGAACCATTAAAAAAAACCGTAAATTTGGTCCAGTTTGGTTCGGTTCGGTCGGTTTTTTTGCCCACCCCTAGTGCCAGGTATGTCTGAACGACTGGTAGAAATGATTAACCGTGATGATGCTTTTATTGCTTTGCCAGGTGGCTTGAGCACAATGGAGGAGATTTTCACATTATTATCTTGGGCGAACTTGAACATACACTAGAAACCGATTGGACTGTTTAACGCTGATGGATTTTATGATTTTCTTTGTGTATTTCTTGATGATGCCCGGAGAAATGGTTTTGTGTCAAAACCTTTAAAAGAACTCATCTTTACTGCCAGAACTGCCCCGGATTTAATTGACCAAATCTTAGCCTTTGAATCACAAATTGGCCATATCATTTCCAAGATAAAATGGTCTGATGATGATCGTGGTAAGAAGCATCGGATAAATCTGGATCTTAACCTTTAATTTTCATTTAGATGTAGAAATTCAGCTAACCATGTATTATCTTCTAAACTCAGCTTCTACTTTTTAAGATATTGGGGACAATGACTCATTTAGGTTTGGGGGTGGGGAATAGTTGTAGTATTTTATTTTTATGTTGTTTTTATTTTTAGTCCAAAATTTTTTAGGTTTGGGGGTGGGGAATAGTTGTAGTATTTTATTTTTATGTTGTTTTTATTTTTAGTCCAAAATTTTTGAAAATTAAAAAAAATTAAAAAATTTTACAAAAATTAAAAAAAAAATATTTTGTGTTTTTAATTTGATTAATCAGGTGAAATTGGTGTGAGATAGATGTGTAAGGAATTTCCATTCCTAAGACGTATCTCAACCTATTTCGAAACAAGTTAATTTTTGTTTATTTCCTTTTGAATTGTTTGATTTGTGAATTCTCCATTAAAATTGACTAAAATGGATCTTAATATGCTCAGTTGACGGATATTATCAACATACATGGTAACACACGCACATGGGTTGTAATTGACGAGTTTGTAATATTCAGTGCTCTAGTCTAATTGGAGGAAGCATCTAAAAAGGCGATGGGATAAAAAAAATAATAAAAAAATGGCATCTAAGATCCGAGTAATTAAGTCCGTAGGGGTGTTTTAACACCTAGTGCCCTAAAACCAACTGGTTTGGGAGCCACTGACCCAAAGCTCGCTACATGGATCGAAGATGTTGCAAAATATATATATATATGAAGTCCGAGTAATTAAGTTTGTATGGGTGTCTTAACACCTAGTGCCCTAAAACCAACTGGTTTGGGAGTCACTGGCCTAAAGCTCGCTACATGGATGAAAGATATTGTTTATAAAAAAAAAATATCAAAAAAATAAAATAAAAATCAGAAAAATATTCCATTGCTTAAAAAAGTTGTGAATTCTGATATAACTTTAGGACAAAAATATTACCATCTTTTCGACTACACTTGTGACTATTGTGGGAAAAAAATGAGTTGATTAATATTTTTTTGGCTGTGTATATGAAGAATGGTAAAAAAATAATCGGAGAATTCACTTATTCGGTAATTTAGAAAGAAATAAAACAACTCTTAACTTGGATAAGAAGTTTCACATATTTAGTCACTGACTTCTTTATTCTATTTTCTCTTGTTTTTTTTGCTTTTGTGTGCATTAGTTTTACTATCTTTTTAGTTTTATCAAACGTTTGTGGGTATCGTTGCTGTAAGCCCTCACGAGACTACAACTCGTCCACTAGGGACACCTAGGGGTTTAAAGGCTTGTTGCATATGCTAAATGAAACTGTGATCCCCACGAAAGTGGCTTAGTTTAATTTTAATTATTTCTTGTATTTTATTTTGTTGTTTTGCTCGAGGACTAGCAAAATGTTAGGTTTGGGGTGTGATGAGCGAAAAATATATCAATATTTATCACCGCTTTTACTTAATATTTTGTTTAGTTTCTCGGGTTTGATGAACGTTTTGATGTGTTTCAGTTTATTTTGCAGATAAAATAATATTGGAACTCAATGGAATCATTTAGGATGAAATGTGGGTCAAATAAGGGCAAAAATTGGACTTGACATATTAATTTTAGAGATTGGAAACTTGAAAAGGCGTTCTAACGAAGTACGGTTTCAGAAATTTCAGTTTTGCGCAATTGTCGTATTGTGGAAATAACGTTTTACTCCGATATCGTATTGAGCTGATTCAAGTTCTATATTAAAATAGACTCAAAGATCTACAACTTTGAAATATAAAATAATTTCGAAATATGAATGTTTCATGACCGAAATTGATGAAACATCTGGAAGTGTGTTATGTGTAATTATTAAAGTCATTTTCAAAGCAAAAAAATAAATAAATAATAAAAATAGTCAAACTCCCACCAAACATGATAGAAATTAGTGGAGTAATTAATATTGGATTTGGTGGAGCAATTAATAATGGATTTGGTGGAGCATTTAATAATGGATTTGGTGGAGGCAAAATTTTGTCTATAAATACCAAACCATTTCATTTGTAAATTCATACTTTCTTCTTTGAAATTCCTTAAGAATAACTACGAAGATTGTATCTTGCTTTTTTATTTACAGCTTTCAGTAATTAATTTCCACTTTCGCACTTTCTTTTCTTTACTTTTAAGTCTTTACTTTCCGTAATTTACTTTTACGCAATGAGGAGGTAACTACCTCTTGCTAGGGTAAAAGGTAAAGCTTTTATTATTACTATTTAGATTAATCTCTCTTAATTATAATATAATAAACATGACTTAATGAGGATACCACCATATTGGTCGATTGGTAATTAATTATAAATTGGTTTGAACCTGACTAAGCATGGATACCGCCTGGTTGGTCGGTTGGTAATTAATTATTAATTTGACTTAATCAGGATACCGCCTATATGACTGGTTGATAATTATCACGCAAAGTTAATATATTATATTAAGGGAGATATCTAAAATAGTAGTAATAAAAGTGGATCCTCTAACCCCCAAAATTTTCTTTTATTTGTACTTTTACTTTATTTACTTTCAGCAATTTACTTTTCAGTATTTAATTTCCAGCAATTTACTTTATGTCTTTTATTTTATTTAAGTTTTTACCAGCCCTAGTTATGTGTCATAACTAAGTTAGTTATCTGGGGTTGTGATGAAGTCCAATATCACCGGTTTATAAGGGATTAAATTACGGTTTGGGTAATATAAAGGTTTATTTATTGAGCCTTAGTCTTAATGCATCTTGTTAACTGACCATTAATAAGATTGATTCGGTAAACTTAAAATAAACTTGGAAAAGAGATTTTAGGTTTAAGACCTTAGACTTAATAGCCCACGATCTTCATTGAGGATAGATAACCCTTTAATAGATTTCCTTACAGGATAGGAATATATCTGTCGGGCGGGGGTAGCCATAATCGGAACTTAATCTTAATAAATTCAGATAACTTAATTGACATAGGAATATAATTAATTGGGTTACACTGGGTGTTTGTATCTGACCATCGGAAGAGGCTTTTACATAATTTCGTATTCCAGGTTAATAAACCAATATATTATACAATCTTAAGATAACCACTTAATCTTTAAAAATGATATTGGAATGATTCACAACCCTGGATAGTTTTAAAAATTGAATTTTCCTAAATCAACTTTTGTGCAATTTTCTTTAATTGTTTTAAATTTAAATCATTTTCAAATCAAACAATCAATTCATTAGATACTTGTAAACATTTAACTTCATAAATTAATAGCTTAGGTAGGGATGGCAAAATCTGGATCCGGACCCGGGTCCGGATCCGGAAGAGGTTTCACAACCCCGGGTCCGGTTCCAGACCCGGGTAAATATTCTCGGGTCCGAACCCGGGTCTACCCGGTACGGATCCGGGTAGACCGGTCCGGACCCGATTACCCGCATTCTTTTTTTTTTTTTAAGTTTTAATTGTATTTTTTTATATTTATATTTGTATTTTGTCAATTTTATTAGTTTTATTTCATTTCTTTTAATTTTTTTTATTAAATTATATTATTTATATATATATATAATGCATAATATTTTATATTTTTTATTAAAATCTAATTTATTTTTTTATTTTTTTATTTTTTTTACGGACCCGGGTAGACCCGGGCCCGGACCGAGTGATCCCGGGTCCGGACCCGGAATCACCCGGGTCTTCGTTTTAAAGACCCGGGTCCGGATTTTTTAATTCCGGACCCGGGTCGTTCGGGTCCATGCGGACCCGGGCCGGGTCCGGGTTTTTTTGTCATCCCTAAGTTTAGGTATTAAGTCCTCGTTGGATCGATACTTTTATACTACTTGAACGATACGTGTGCTTACGTTATACGTGTGTGATTACGTCGGTCAAGTCAGAACCTTTGGACAAACACGAATTTTCACATATAATTAAAAGTGTGATCACTGTTTGTTTAAAACTAACTATAAAAACTCTTTTAGAGTTATTTAGATAGAAAAGATTTTAATTTCTACACATGATACCCATATTTCTTCTCAAGTGTATAACGTGCAAAACCCATTTTAACATCATATCCAATAACTATCCTTTAGTTTTCTAAAAATAATATCAGCATGAAAGTCAGATCAGCAAATAAATCCAAATAAATAAAGATAATTTTGACAAGAATAAAGAGAGTAAACATATGAATAGAATAAAAAGCATGCGGCAGAGTGGTTGAACAAATCCTTGCCATGCATTCATGTATCCGAGCAAACGTTTGATTTGCTCAAAACGTTTGATAATCATGGAATCATGAGATTGATTCGGTACGGAATATCCTAATTATCATCTATATTCTATATCTTTTATAATAAAAATTAAAATTTTTATATATATAAAAAAAAATCAAATGTAAGAGAGTTTCGTTAATTTTAAAACATCGTAAGGATTTCGCTTAATTTCACTGTATATCAAAGGGGTTTTGCTATTTTTCCTACGGATACTGCAGTCAGTAATTATGATGGAAATTCTATCGGTAATCAGCCGTTAATTAGATCGTTATATCAACGAGGAAAAGACGGTAATTTAGTGATGAAAAATTTCCATCGGTAATTACTGATAATATATTTGCTAACGAAATTATTCTAACGTTTTTTGGTCGATTGACAATGGTATTCACTAATTTGTTACAATTTATTAATTTTGTGGATACTTTCGTCTTATAATTTCATAAAGTAAATTGACCGACGGAAGATGAAAAAAATTTTTAAAAAAAATTCCACATTGTTTGATTTTCTATAAATGGCCAGTTAAATCTTAACTGTACACCGTTATGACTATTAAAAAAATTTCACTCAAATTTTCATCATGTCACAAAATTTTGTACACCGTTGAATCTTAACTGCTGCATGCTTTTTTATTATTATTTTATTCATAGCCAATGGCCACATTGTTTGATTCAAATTTTTTACTAGAATGAAGAGAGAGAACGTATGAATAAAATAAAAAAGCAAGCATGCAGCAGAGTCGTTGAACAAATCCTCGACATGCATTCATAATTCATGTATCCGAGATTTGATTTTCTCAAAACACGGCATGCAGCAATTAATCATGGAATCATGATGACTAATCTGTTTTTGGAGGCTGAAATATTATGTTATTATGTTATTATGTTTCAAGCTTATTACATCATCAAGCCGCCTTAGATTTATATTCCATCGATTGATTAGAAAATATACTAATATGAAACTAAACGACCAATGTAAGAAAAAATATTATCATATATATTGTGTAACTAGATTTTAAAAATACAAATTGCAAAAGTTTTATTCTTTTATAACCACTTTGCTCTTTTGTAAAGTCATAATATATCGTGGGTATCAATAATTCGTAAAAATCTTGTATTAAAAATAAGAGGTATGTGATTCGAAAATCCCGCACATAGACCGGTAGAGTATTGGAGTTTATAATTAATTTTAATAGGTAATGTATTACCTTATAAGGATCCTAAAAAGTATCTAATTATGTCATTGAAAGTAAACAAGTGATCAAGATTCAGTAAATTTTGGAAACCGCGGCAATTCATTCCAATTTTGAATCTTTCGGTAGTTGTTGTATTCACTTCAAATTAAGTATATTTGAGTTTGACTTCAAAAAAGAAAAAAAGTCTTCTCCAATAAAACAATAAGTAAACTTCAGAAATTGTTAACTAGTTGTAGACGTTGGTTTTCGTCTGAGGTCCACAATCGAGAATTTGTAGTTGGGGACACTAGCGATCCTGCAAAACAAAGGTAGAGTGAGTGTGGAGAGTCTTCCCACCGGTGTGGTGGGTGCCGTAGGCACTCCGACGCCCAAGTCAGTAATGGAAATGAGCTATTAACGCTGTATGAGGAGGAACAAGGGCAAAGATTACCTTGATCCCGGTGAGCTGCCGTGAGGGCGGTAGGTAGGATATGATGAAAGCTCTAGAGAGAAGACTATTGAGCTATGAGAGTTGTGATGATCCCCCATTCTCTTATATACACACTCGGGAGACGTGGGTATTTACTGCGTTTGATGGTTCGTCTGTTGGACGTTGGTAACGGCTAATTCATGAGGGGTAGTTATGCTTGCCCATTGAAGACTGAAAACGGCTGGGTTGTGAGAGGTGTTTATGAGTCTGAGCGTTTCGTGGGCTGGCGTATGGTGGGCCTTGGTTATGGTTTGGATGTGGGGTATTTTACTGGGAGTGGGCCTGTGAATCTCCGGGCCTATATACACTAAACTCGGGGCTTCCTTTAGTGTGTGGGTTTGAAGTAGCAGCTTGGGCCTGGATCTTATATTGCGGAGTCTGGGGTGCGTTCAGTATTGGGTCTGAAGTAAAAGGTTGAAATTGCCCTTGGACCAAATTTGGCCCGTACAGTTTGTCTCATACTCTCTAAGTCAATGAGTCATTGGCTTGGAGAGTATTCGTTGGTCGTGTCGTCCGAACCAAACCAGAAAAGTCTTCGTTCCCCGAACCAGGCCACGATCGGGCGTCTTCAGTGTCGCCTGGACAATGTGGCTACGGTCTTGAATTTGACTAGTCGGGGGTTAGGGGGGATGTCCCCAGTTTGATCGAGTTGGGCGTTGTCCCCGATCATACTCCATCACAAGTTAAGCGGGAATGTATCCGTCGACTGGACCTGATGAAGGCCATGAGTTCAAACTCGTTTGGTACCGAATAGGGACCAAACCGAGTCTACACGTCGTGTGGACCAGAAGAAGGTCCATGAACTGAACTTGACTCCATCAGGAGTCAATTGGGGAGTGTTCCCGTCGACTGGACCTGATGAAGTTCATGAAGACATTCACTCGTTTGGTATCGAGGAGGGACCAAACCGAGTCTACATGTCGTGTGGATCAAAAGAAGGTCCATGAACTGAACTTGAATCCATCACGAGTCAATTGGGGAATGTTCCCGTCGAATGGACCTGATGAAGTCCATGAAGACATTCACTCGTTTGGTATCGAGGAGGGACCAAATCGAGTCTACATGTCGTGTGGACCAGAAGAAAGTCCATGAACTGAACTTGACTCCATCACAAGTCAATTGGGGAGTGTTCCCATCGACTGGACCTGATGAAGTCTAGGAAGACATTCACTCGTTTGGTATCGATGAGGGACCAAACCGAGTCTACATGTCGTGTGGACCAGAAGAAGGTCAATGAACTGAACTTGTCCCCATCACGAGTCAATTGGGGAGTGTTCCCATCGACTGGACTTGATGAAGGCCAGGAAATCATTCACTCGTTTGGTACCAGATAGGGACCAAATCGAGTCTACTTGTCGTCTGGACCAGGAGAAGGTCCAAGTATTGAACTTGACTCTACATGAGTAATGGGGAGTGTTCCCGTCGACTGAACCAGATGAATATTAGGATAATCCTCATACCACGGGTCAAATGACCAGGGGAGTCTTCAATTTCGTTTGGACCGGATGAAGGCCAGGTCTCAGACTTAGCTTTACATGAGCCATGGGGAATGTCCCCAGTCGACTGAACCTGGTGAAGGTCCTAAATGAGTCTTCACTCCACTAGACCTGATGAAGGTCCAGATGAAAGTCCAAGGAAGTCTACGGTCAACTGTACCTGATGAATGTCTATAAGAGAATACACACTATTGGACCTGATAAAGGTCCAAGAAAGTCTCTACTCTACTAGCTTTGAAGGAGTTCCAAGAGAGTTTTCACTCTTCCTAACATGATGAAGATCCATGAGGGTCTTCACTTCTCATTCCACTAGACCTGATGAAGGTTCATGATTGTCTTCATTCTGCTGGCTGATTGATGAAAGTCCAAAGGAGTCTACGAGACCTAATAAAGGTCCAAAAGACTATTGTCGACTAGTCTAATGAAGGTCCGAGAAGCTATTGTCTACTCGACCTAACGAATGTCAAGAATGATCTTCATTCCTCAGTCTACCAGACCTAATAAAGGTCCAACAGACTATGGTCGACTGGACCTAATGAAGGTCCAATAGTGTCTTCACTCCACTATACCTGATGAAGATACATATAAGTCTACACTCCTCCTGACCTAATGGAGGTATATGGGAGCCTACAGTCGACTGGACTTGATAAAGATCCAAAAAATTCTTCACTCCACTATACTTGATGAAGTTATATGGGAATTTGACCTGACACGGGTACGATTGAGTCTACAGTTGATTTGACCCCATGAAGGTCTAAGAAAGTCTTCACTCCACTATACTTGATGGAGGTATATGTGAGTCTACACTCCACATAACCTGATGGAGGTATGCTTGAGTCTACAGTTGATTGTACCTAATGAAGGTCCAAGACATTCCTCACTCTATTATACCTGATGAAGGTATATGTGAGTCTATACTCCACCTAACCTGATGGAGGTACGCGAGAGTCTACAATCGATTGGACCTGATGAAGGTCCAAGAAAGTTTTCACTCCACTACACCTAATGAAGGTATATGGGAGTCTACACTCCACCATACCATATGAAGGTACATGGGAGTCTACAGTCGATTGGACCTGATGAAGGTCCAAGAAAATCTTCATTCCACTATACCATATTAAGGTATATGTGAGTCTACATTCCACCTAACCTGGTGGAGATATATGAAACTACGGTCGAATGAACCTGATGAAGGTCCATGAGAGTCTCCACTCTACAAGACCTTATTAAGGTCTTGAGACTATGGTCGACTGGACCTGATGAAGGTCCAATGGAGGCCGCGGTCGACTAGACCCGGTGAAGACCTACGAGACTACGGTCGACTGGACCTGATAAAGGTCCAAGTGGGTCTCCACTCCTCATTCTATAATCCTCACTCTACAAGACCTGACAAAGGTCAGTGAGGGTCTACGGTCGAATGGAGTCTATAGTTGATGGCAATCCATCCATGTAGTATGGAAAATATGACGATCCTTCCATATAGGGTCGAATGGAACCTCAGTGAAATATTTATCCTTCATCCATGTCATGTCGAATGGTACATTTGCCTCAAGATGTACACATGTCTGAGATCCACAACAAGTCCCAGGCTACACACATGTAGATGTCGAATGAGAGGCACATCAAACCTCAAGCTATACACGCGTCTGAGATCCATAACAAGTCCCAAGCTACACACATGTAAATGTTGAATGGGACACATATCAAGCCCCAAGCTATACACGTTTGGGATCCACAACAAGTCTCAATCTAACCATGTAGTATGGAGTTGAAGGCAATCCATACATGTCATATGGAGGAGATGAAAATTCTTTCAGTCGTCTGAAGGAGGTGATAATCCTTCTATGTCATATGGAAAATATTACAATTCTTCTATGTAGCCAGATGGCCATCTACCTTGTCATATGGAGAATATGCTAATATTTCCATGTAGATGACAATTCATCTATGTCTTATGGAGGAAATGACAATCCTTTGATGTTAGCTTTCATGTCTTCTGAAGTGGATGATATTCCATTCATATCGTCAAGGGAATATGACAATCTTCATATGTAGTGAGAGATTGATGATAATCCTTTTACGTAGTCTAGAGAATACAATCAATTTTCCATGTCACTGGGAGCTGATGATTTACAGGAAAGAAGTGTCCGATGTTATCTCGGCTCGACTTTTCCTTATTGGTAGTCTGACTCTAGGTAGATTGGAAAGAATTGCTCTTTTGAACTCTTGCATTTCCTTTCGCATGAAATAGATGACTTGTTGTGATCGGTCGGTTGGAGAAATATGGCTTCTTTTTTTGGTGATTTAGTGGATGGTCGTCTGATGGTGGATTTTCGTTTGCCACATTTTCGAATATTTTTAAGAGATCGGATCAAATGATAGGATTGTTGGGGTGACCCGTAGCCTCGCACTTTTGGGAGGTTGAAGAATCATGCTCCAATTACTTTTGGAGATTAGAATTGGGGCTTTGCATGACTCAATTTTCCTCTTCCATTGATCATAATTGTTCTTGTAGAGTGGCTAATTATGCCACCACGGGGTCTGGTATCTATTTTTTGCTCGAAGCCATGGATAGTTATGTTTGTAAGGATCGTAGAATGAAGGGTCTTTGCTTGCTATAAATTTCTAAGGCCCGACGGTGGGCGCCAAATTGTAGACGCTGGTTTTCGTCTGAGGTCCACAATCGAGTATTTGTAGTTGAGGGCACTAGCGATCCTGTAAAATAAAGGTAGAGTGAGCGTGGAGAGTTGGTGTGGGTGGTGTCGGCGTGGTCGTGGTGCCACTCCGACGCCCAACTCAGTAATGGAAATGAGCTATTAACGTTGTAGGAGGAGGAACAATGGCAAAGATTACCTTGATCCCGGTGAGCTGTCGTGAGGGCGGTAGGTAGGATATGATGAAAGCTCTTGAGAGAAGACTATTGAGCTATGAGAGTTGTGATGATCCCCCCCTTCTCGTGGACTTCATTCTCTTATATACACACTCGGGAGACGTGGGTATTTACTGCGTTTGATGGTTCGTCTGTTGGACGTTGGTAACGACCGATTCATGAAGGGTAGTTATGCTTGCCCATTGAAGACTGAAAACGGCTGGGTTGTGAGGGGTGTTTATGAGTCTGAGCGTTTCGTGGGCTGGCGTATGGTGGGCCTTGGTTATGGTTTGGATGTGGGGTATTTTACTGGGAGTGGTCCTATGAATCTCCGAGCCTATATACACTAAACCCGTGGCTTTCTTTAGTGTGTGGGTTTGAAGTAGCAGCTTGGGCCTGGATCTTATGTTGGGGAGTCTGAGGTGCGTTCAGTATTGGGTCTGAAGCAAAAGGTCGAAATTGTCCTTGGCCCAAATTGGCCCGTACACTAGCTATGTGTAAAAATTTAGTATTCAATTTTTATTAAGAGTAGTGATAGATATATTTCATGAGTACAGAATAAGTATATAATTTTAATTTTAAATTAATCAAAAAAGATTGTGTGTATAAAAAGTTTTTTAATTAAATAAATTTTTTAATTTAAAATCATTATTTAACTGTGATTCAATACATCTATTATTATTGTTTTATTAATAATGATAATAACAACATTGGCTTATTAAAAAATTATATTTTTTTAATTAAAAAAAATTATCCCTATGTTAGCTTGTTTTATATATGGTAACATATAAGGGCGGAGTTAAGGCAAGATCTACAGGGGTCTGGCTAAGAAAGCCAAACAAACATGATCATGATTCGTTCGATTCAATCATACTTGTATATATTTTTACCCTATAACTTCTCTGGTGATGTCACTGTAGGAAACGACTTTCCTTAGCGCAGCGGAAATTACTAATGTGGGTACTGACTCCGGTATGGACCTTTAAAATTTTCTTTGCCTTCTCCTTTTCGTTGTAGCCGAAATCCTCAAACACATGAAGAATGAATTTTGCTCATTTGATGTAGATGAGTTTCCTTTGATGTCCAACACTTGGATTAACCACCCGATCTTCCGAACTATGACTCGAAACCAACAAACCGAAGTGTGGGCTTCACTCACAAAGATCAACTCTAAACAATCTAGAGATTAATGTTGTCACAATGGTGTTTGGCTTTTGGAATTTCAAACACTCTCACAACACTTGTGAATCTTTGAACACTTTCTTTTTTCTCTCTTTTTGACTTGTGTAAATGAATGCAAATGCTAACCATTACAAGTGAGAGAAATTGTAGAGATTATATTCTCTTACACAAGTCAACTAACCATGTCATTAAGCATCTAATGCTTTCTTGCAATGGCAAACACAAAAATATGAATGTCATACCAAAGTATAAGAAATTTTAAGCTAAAGAAAAAGACTTTGTCATTAAGCATCTAATGCTTTCTTACAATGGCAAACACATAAATGTGAAGGTCATACCAAAGCATAAGAATAGATTTGCTAATGACAAAATCATTAGGTGTATACATGCCACCTAATAGATATAATAAGTTGAAGAGCATGGTAAGCCATATGGCTTTGTCTCCAAGGTAAATAAAAATCAATATCTTAATAATGATTTAATCACCTTCAATTATATTGTAGTTATTTTCTCATAATTATTACTAACTTGATTATCTCATAATCACGATTTGATTATCTCATAATCAAATAATTCTAGAAAATATTAAGTTAATCTAATTTAACATAGTTTTCATTTGTGACAAAAATATTATTAATCTCATTAATTATATATATATATATATATATTGTGAGCATATAATTAGATAATCTAATTATATTAGGTTTGCTACAGTTAATCGAGCTAGCACGGGGACCAAATGGACCTATGATTCCGAGCTCCAATAATCCTGAAATATTAATTAAATTCTTTAATTAAATATTACTAAAAACTCGAAGTTGAACTCCCATTATCGTAGATGGAAAATATAATCCGAACAACTTCGGTGTCCATCGATATAGTCATTACATATGGATATATATATATCCCTTCACGAATATCTCATAAATAGAGCCAGGTCATAAGTCCGTTAAACCCCTCTAAATATTTTGTCTCTTAAGCACCATTGATTCTATAATGAACAATTAATTCATTACAATTATGAATATAAAACTTTATATTTGTAATAGAAAAGTTGAGCGCTCGAATTATTCAAGTCTCGAATCAACTCTTAAAAGAGATATTCTTATGCTTCTCGTAAGAATGAGTGAATTCCATATCTATGTAAAACGTTCTCTGCTATACACCAAATCATATCCCCAAAATACGTAGTTATTGGTCGGGAATGCAACACCAATCTCACCATAGTAAATCAAAGGACATAGCCTGCGATGTAGGAGTTCGTAATACACTCAGGATTAAGATCGAATCCATATATGACCATCTAGTAGATAAAATGAATTTCTTCGGTTAACATATATTAAAAGAAATTCATATTTATCTGAGTCCAGTCCTATATGATCTCATCATACAAGGTGCCTCCATTCCCATGTCACTACATGAACGATCCCGGATCAAGGTCGTCATACAAGTATAGAATGGACCACAGCTATAGATAAACCACGAACAAAGCACCATTTTTGTTTCCTCTCTATGAACTATTTAGATTACTAACTTCAGATTTAAATCCTCTCGTGCATCAAACATACAGTAAGTCTGAAAATACAAGAGTAATAAAGGTAAACAAGACAATTGGACAATATACGATATAAATCAAACAACTTTGATAAATGAATAATTCATTTATTATTATTACAATAATCAATTCCGTTTACAATACATGAAGCTCTGGGGCATAAATCCCAACAATCTCCCACTTGGACAAGAGCAAATGGGACATGTCATGTAATCCTAAACCCTTTAGGTGACTTTCAAAAACTTTAACCGATAAGGTCTTTGTAAACGGATCAACCAGGTTGATAAGCGATAAATATATCAATATTTACCGTCCTTTTTACTTAATATTTTGTATAGTTTCTCGGGTATTATGAATATTTTAATGTGTTTTATGTTATTTTGTAGATAAATAAAATAACAGGACTCTCTGGAATCAAATCAGGGCTTAAACGGTGAAAATCGGATGAAAATGGGTGAAAATGGAAATTCATTGTTTACGTGTCGCGACGCGAACACCTCAATTATGCAGCCTGTCGACATTTACTATGCACGCCTCGCATGATGATTCCGCAGACACGTGTCAAGATCTCATCAGAATATGTTAACAGCTCAACGCATCACGACACAGAACCCTTCACGCGTTGCGACATCGATGCCATTATTGAGCTGCCGACATTCACTGCACTGAGCATCGCGACGCGTAGATGTTCTGCGTCATGACGTGGGCCATTTTGGATGCCTATAAATTGAAGCGTAATTCAGAAGATTTTCTTCATACCTTCTTCTGGGGATTTCCTTAAGAATACTAAGAAGATTGTATCTTATTTGTTTATTTACAGCTTTCTTGTATTTAATTTTTATTTTATGCAATAGTTCTTTTTATTTTACTTTTCAGTATGAGGAGGTAACTCCCCTCTGCTGGGGTGAAATGTAAATCTTTTATTACTAATATTTAGATTAATCTCCCTTAATTATAATATATAAACTATTTTAAAACCTGACTTAATGGGATACCGCCTTTGTGGTCGGTTGGACTTAATTAAATTGATTTTGACATGACTAAATTAGATACCGCCTTTATGGTCGGTTGGTAATGTCATGCAAAGTTTATATATTATAAAAAATGAGATATCTAAATTAGAAGTAATAAAAGTGGATATTTTAACCCCCAACATTTTCTTTATTATTAATTTTATCTTTTTAATTTCAAGTTTTACTATATGTCATTTTCTTTATTTATGTTTTTAATAGTCCTAGATATATGTTGTAACTAAATACCATATCTGGGGTTTTGATGAATTCCAATATCACCATTTTATAAAGGGTTATTTTATGTCTTGGGAAATATAAAGGTTTATTTATTGAGTCTTAAACTTAATGCTTCTTGTTAATTGGCCATTAATAAGATTGATCTGGTAAACTTAAAATAAACTTGACGAATGAATTTTAGGTTTCAGCCTTAGACTCGATAACTCACGATCTCACATTGGGGCATGGTGATCCTTAGGTATATTTCCTTCCAGGATAGACATATACCTGTCGGGTGGGGGTAGCCACAATTGGAACTTAATTTTAATGAATTCAGGTAATTTGGTTAATATAGACATATGAGTAATTGGATTACTTTGGGTGTTTGCATCTGACCATCGATAAAGGCTTTTGCATAATTTCGTGTTCCAAGTTAATAAACTGATATATTGCACAAATATTAGATAATCACTTCATCTTTAAGAGATATTGGAAGGATTCACAACCCTAAATAGTTTCTTAATATTGAATTTTCCTTAAATTTACTTTCACACTATTTTATTTACTTGTTTTAGACAAAAATCACCATCCAATCAACAACCAATCTATTAGATACTTGTAAACATTTAACTTCATAAATTGATAGCTTAGGTATTAAGTCCTCGTGGGATCTATATATTTCATACTACTTGAGCGATATGTGCGCTTGCGTAATGTGTGTGTTTATAACCGATCAAGTTTTTGGCGTCGTTGCCGGGGACTTATTTATCTTTCACTATTAATTTTAGGGTTAGATATTCTTACTTTTATCTAATTTATTTTTACTTA
Organism: Zanthoxylum bungeanum; assembly: GCA_019454045.1. Taxonomy (NCBI): domain Eukaryota; kingdom Viridiplantae; phylum Streptophyta; class Magnoliopsida; order Sapindales; family Rutaceae; genus Zanthoxylum; species Zanthoxylum bungeanum. Next base: position 4,140 of record SKCR01048912.1, on the reverse strand, counting down.
TTATTTTTGTTTTCTTGTGTTTTAGGTTCTCAGACACTACATGAGACGAACCAAAAGCTTTGAAATCCGTCCGCTTGACCCAGAAATTGAAAGAACCATCAGACAATTGAGAAGGGAAAGACGAGAAGGTCAAGAAGCACTGATCAACATGGAACCTAAACCTTTAGAGATTGCACCACCAATTCTCATTCGAGACAGAACTATTCTGGTGGTTGATGGCTTTATTTCATGCATTGTACTTCCTCCCTTACCAGCAAATACGTGTGACATCAAAACATGCATTCAGATGATACATCAATCAGTTCAGTTTGGGGGGAATGCAACTGAAGATCCTAATGCCCACATAAGCAACTTCCTGGAAGTTTGCGACATATTCAATTACAACCGAGCGGCAGAAGAAGCAATGAGATTGCGTGTGTTTCCATATTCCTTGAAAGACAGAGCCAAGGCTTGGCTTCATTCACTACCAACAGGTTCCATCACAACTTGGAACACTCTTGCCACTAAATTCCTTGCAAAGTACTTTCTCCCAGCCAGAACAGCAAAGCTGGGGAATGACATTACATCCTTTGTACAATATAACTCAGAATCACTCTGCGAAGCTTGGGAAAGATACAATGAGTTTCTCAGAAAATGTCCTCATCATGAGATTGCTAAGTGGCTACAAGTCCAAACCTTCTACAATGGACTTTCTGGACTAATGAGAACCACAATAGATGCTGCTGCTGGAGAAGCTTTAACGGAAAAATGAGAAGATCAGGCCTGAAACCTAATTGAAGAAATGGCCAACAACAATTCTTTGTGGCCAACAGAAATGAGCATGATTCAACGAATCGCAGGAATTTACGAAGTTGGAGCCAACACAGTAATGAATGCCAAGTTGGATCAAATATGAAAATTCATGGAAACTCTTAGCATGCAGGGTAATACTGGATCCACAAGTTCACCATATGGAGGAGCACCAGAGGCAGAATCTTACAACCAACATGATGAGAAGGTAAATTATGTCAACAATTTCAATAGACAGTGGAACATTCCATAATCCAACACCTACAACCCAGGGTGGAGGAATCATCCCAATTTCGCATGGAGCAACAATTCAGAGCAAAGAAACAATCCACCACCCACATTCCAACAGCAAAAAAAAGAAGTCAGGAATATGGGCAAAAGCCAGGAATAGAAAATTTGCTTACCCAGATGAAAAAGCAAGAAGCCAAATATGATGCTATGTTTCAAAATCAAGCAGCATTAATTCAAAATCAAACAGCATCAAATGAAGCTATGTTTCAAACCCAATCAACATTGAATCAAAGCCTAACTACTTCTATAAAGACACTGGAAAATCAATTGGGACAACTGGCCAATGCTCAGAGTTACAGACTGCAAAGTAACCTTCCTAGCAACACAGAACCAAATCCAAGGAACATGGGGAAAGAGCAATATCATGCCATCATCTTAAAAAGTGGTACTGAAATCAACAAAAATGTTGGAGTCAAGGCAACTGTTGAGGAAGTTCCAAAAGAAAACAGTGAAGCAAAACCACAGATGGAGGAAAAAGAGGTAAAAGAAAATGATCGAGAAAGATTCACTCCACCTCCACTTTTTCCACAGCGTCTCCAGAAAAAAAAACTAGACAAGCAGTTTGCTCAATTTATGGAGATCTTCAAAAAGCTGCATATCAACATTCCATTTGCAGAAGCGTTGGAACAAATGCCCAACTATGTCAAATTTATGAAAGATATCATGTCACGAAAATGAAGATTGGGAGATTATGAGACAATAGCATTGACAGAAGAAAGCAGCGCCATCATTCAGAGGAAGCTTCCCCCAAAGTTGAAAGATCCTGGCAGTTTCACTATCCCTTGCACCATTGGAGAACATAACTTCGGTAAGGCTTTGTGTGATTTAGGTGCCAATATTAACTTGATGTCTTTTTCCGTTTACAGGAAACTGCAGATTGGAGAAGCAAAACCCACCTCAATCTTTTTACAACTTACTGATATAACACTCACATTTCAAGAGGTGTAGTTGAAGATGTGCTTGTCAAAGTTTTAAATAATATATTTTCCCAGCAGATTTTATTGTCATTGACATGGAGGAAGATGAAGACGTGCCCATCATCCTCGGAAGACCATTCTTGGCTACAGGTCGAACCATTATTGATGTACAAAAAGGTGAACTAACCATGAGGGTTTAGGACCAAGAAATAACATTCAATGTCTTTAGAGCCATGGAATTCCCGAATGATGAAAAGAAGGATGAATGTTTCAGACTTGATGTGATAGATAGCACCGTCCAGAACTCTGATGCAATGCAAAGTCTCACTGACAAACTTAAAACATGTCATCTTCCTGTGAAGCTTGAAGATGATCCGTACTGCGCACTGAAGAAGTTAAATCTTGATCTACAAGCAACTGAAGAGAAACGGTTCCACCAACGCAACGAATTAGAGGAATTTCACATACAGCCTTTTGAGAATGCCAAACTGTACAAAGAAAAGGCCAAGAAGATACATGATGAGAAGTTAGTGTGCATATAACTAGAACCAGGGCAGAGAGTATTGTTCAGCAAATCAAAGTTAAAACTTTTCCCTGGGAAGTTAAAATCACGGTGGTCAGGTCTATTCCTAATCACTCAAGTTTTACTAGATAGAACCGTTGAGTTACATGATCCTAACTCTAATGAAACATTCAAAGTTAAAATCAAGCGTGTCAAACACTACTGAGAGAATCATTTGAGCGATAAAAAGAAAGTGTCACACTTGAAGATCCGGCCTAACGTTCGAGCAGTCATGTCTAGCTGACGACGTTAAACTTAGTGCTAGTAGGGAAGCAACCCATGCAATTTGTGTATATATTGAGATTTGGTGTGTTTTATTTTTTTGTGTTTAATTTTTATAGGTAAAGTCACATTTAATGATGGAAAACGTTCTCGCAAATCTTCATAAGCAATTTCCATCTCTTCCTCAAAACTCTCTGATGAAAGTCTACAAAGCTCGCATGGAACGAATGAGACTTCTGATGAACAAAGGTATTCCTAATGACATCTGTTGGATTATTGAAGCACGGGTCTGATTGGTAGGTGAGTCCTCTGACTCTTTTGTTTCACATCTGTCTGGTTTAGAAAGAAGCACCTATGCTAAGAAAAGAATAGTTAAAAGATTAGGTGTTTGCTATAAATGTGCACGCATGACATGTACTACTCGTTTTCATTCTTTAGGAATGGTGTCTGATAACCGCGAAGATAAAATTAAATTCATTAGGGATGGCCTGAGTAAGGAGTCTCTAGATGACATATCATTGACTCTTGAGACGCATTCCAGTGTATATGTGTATCACGCAATTCGCATGTTACATACACAGTTTCGAAAAGAAAGGCAATAATTAAGTCTCGGGAATCTGACTTTAAAAGACCTAGTTTGCCAATTTATAAGAAAATTGGATGGGAAGCTTGTCACTGACGCATAGACGTCATTCAAGCGGTTACTTCTTGTAAATATTATTATCTCTTTGTCTTTAACTAATAATTGTGATTTGTTTTGTTATTTTCTTTTATTTTCTCCGACAAGATCCAAACTTTTTGACTTTCATTGTTTATTTTACTGTTTAGCTAATAATTGTCATTTGGCATATACTAGTGCTATTATTACTCACCCTTTTTCAGGTTCTATAAATTCAGCTCGTCATTGCACTCTTGAAGACATCCAGATTTGAAAAATAAAATACATAAAAAATTGGAAGCAACTTCACGAAGACGAGTTGTAAACATCTGTGTGTTTTGCGGTACTAGTGTTGGTTCTAAACCAGAATTAGTTGAGGCAGCACAGGAATTGGGTAGAATCATAGGTGATAGGAATATGCACCTAGTATATGGCGATGGCAATCTTGGACTAATGGGGTGTAGGAAACTGTTTCCTTTTGCGCGGCAGAAATAGCTTGTGGTGGCACCGGGTCCGGTATGGATCTTCAAAATTTTCTTTGCCTTCTCCCTTTGTTGTAGTAGCCAAGATCAATCCTTTGGTGTCTAACACTTGGATCAACCACTCGATCTTCTGAACTATGACTCGAAACCAACAAACCGAAGTGTGTGCTTCACTCACTAAGATCAAATCTCTAAACTATTTAGAGAACTAAGATGTCA
>SKCR01048911.1:0-72633 GCA_019454045.1 Zanthoxylum bungeanum | reverse complement strand
ATATGTTTGAGATTTTAATTATATTCAAAATATAAATTCTGTTATTCACATCTAATCAGTATCATCTTTATATAATGAAACACTTAGTGTTCTAGAATATAAAGGTTTATCCACAATAGATTAAGCACTGATATAGAGATAATGTCTCTAGTCAAACTAGTTACATTATAACAGTTCCTAATTTAAGTACACACCCGAAGGGTAGTTCCTAAACTTAGGTATCTACGGTCGAAACAGCGACTTTCGTCCCGTTTCCGATTCGCAGAGCAATCTCAGCTTGAAGTCAGTATCCTGCTCAAAGCAGATTCTGAATATCAATACATATATTTTATGTACCACACTAAGTATTTAAAATCTAATTTCAATACTAGCTGTGAACATAACTAAGACAAACATTTTCAAAGTCAGAGCCTTGCCCTTTCTTTAATTCCTTCGTGTCTGCCATATCCAAATGGTAGTCACTTTGGTATATGTCAATTATCATTTTCAATATTTCAGAAACCTTAGGCCAAGCCTTGGGTTTTTAGAATATCGAAACGATGTGCACCTCGTGCTACATGCCCAATTGCAAACTTTGACTTTATCTCCTCTAGAATAGTCAATTAATTCTCTAAGAATTATAAATTGCAATTTTAATACTTCTTAAATCTAAAATTAGATTTATGACAAGTATATTAAATTAAGCATTAAAGTCATCATCACATAAATCTTCCAAAGATTTTATGCTCTACTTATTTTGCTTAATTTTGGGCTTAAGGTATAATAAGTTATTTTATCAAATAAAGTAACCTATTATTTATTCCCAATTCGAAAATTAAATCATTTAAAATATTTTAATCCCAGATTATATTTTAAATATCCAACTTTTCAATTTTATCTTGATTACAATAGTCCAACTATTTAATCAACGATTAGTGGTACTATATATATTATAATGATTATAATAGTCCAACTATATAATCAAATATAATCCAAATTAATTAACCTCAATTACATTGATTACTATAATCCAATATAAAATCAACTGTAAACTGAAATTAATTAATTCAAATATATTGATTAATATAATCCAATTATATATAATCAAGTATAATACAGTCCAACTGTTTATTAAAACAACAATTTAAATATTAGTCCAACTAACATTTAATATTACGACGAAATAATTTGAATGAGCGTGTATGGCGAGTAATTGAACGAATATTGCAAATTCAATTCTTGCCTCCCACTATTTTTCGGCGAGCCTCTAACCCTCTGTCGAGTACTCGGGAAACGATGTTTCCTAGTGGGCTAGAATCCCGTTAAATATCACACAATCTTGACTTTGGCCAACAAATTGTATGATAATTAACTAGGTAGATCTCGAAGATCAATTGGATCTCATCCAACTCCTAGATCCAGTAGGTGGACATCCAAATCCCAAACATATATCTTATATATGCATATACATCGAATGTATACCCTAACCTTTTTCCTCTAAATCAACTAGGCCTTGGCTTGGCACAACAAACCTAGTGATCCCAGTCAAGCGCGGACCCATTGACATGGAAGCTTCGTAATCAAGTCGTTCGACAAGAAATGTCTGACTTGCACAACAACACAACCACAACTCTGGACAACACACACTTAACCCACAATGGAACAAAGCCTCGTGATTCAAACACATCTTCGACGGACAAGGGCTTGACTTTGGCCAACAACCCATGCCAATCTAGGATCTTGAGCAAGAATCACTCAATGGAAGGAAAAACGCATGATATTTGATGAGGGTTTTTCGCGTGCAAATTGGCAACCAATTTATTATCTTTGTTAAGGTCTCATCATCATACACCCTTAAACATGCATTCTAAACACATAATAAAGCGCATATGATAAAATAATAATGATATGCGGATGGATATTTTACACATTGATCCTAGATCAAATCTCTCACTTTTTCTCTCCAAGCTAGCAATTGTATTACTTCTACCCGTTACACTACACTTTTAAAGAAACCTCATTTACATTGAGGGGAATAGGTGAGAAGAGAATACAAAGAAATAGGAGATAAGGCTGGACACGCAGGTCCAATTAATAAATCAAATTTATTACAATTTCCAAAATCGCCCCACCCGGCTAATATCCATCCGATATACATTATTCAAGCATCACAACCATGTATTCATACAAGCATGTTATCAATCAATCTAATCAAATTAATTAATCTTATAATTAGTGATCATCCAATGTTCAAACAAAGATTTGATTTTGTTCGAGTCAAACTCGTATTGCGAACACGTACTCAAAGTACGATTTCTACGAATTAAATTAAATTACATAATTAAATCCAATTTAATACGCATTTAATTCTAATTCACTATTTAATTCCAAATTAAATAACACACTTTAATAATAAACCCTTTTCAACTTAAATTCCAAATTTAATCGCTACGGGTCTCAAAGCCCGATTAATATCCAATATTAATTTAATTAAAGTCTAATGGGCTTTTAATTAATTTCTTAAGGCGTGGTCTTTTGGTCAACTCGGGTCAAACCGAATAACCAAAATCAAATCCGGGAGTTACCCTATAAGCCCATAAATTAATTTAGGCCCATTAGGCCCAATTAAACTTTAAAGGTTCATTAGTCGCATTTGGGCCTTTTGGAAGCGGTTTTGGGCCTAATTGGATCCAACCAATTTTGGCCTAAACCAACTTTGTACAACAAAGTCCAATAAACCCAATAACAACTTTAAAAGCCCAAATCCAATTTTAAGGCCCAATAATTTAATTCCAAAAATTCCAAATTTTCCAATTAAATTACCTAAAGTGTATAGCATTATTAATTACCCAAATCAAAGTTTCCAAAACACTAAATTTGTCCAATTAATCATGCTTAACATCAATGAATCATGTCCAACATAATTTTGATCAAAATCAAACCCAATTTCATGCTTCAAGTGTCTCGGCCAAAGAGGGAAATTATGCCCAATCAAATTCAATCCAATTGAACCAAATTAAACATAAATTCAACATCCCCAAATGATTTGCAAGTCATCCAATGAAAAAAAAATCAAAAATCCAAGACATATTAGGGTTCATATTTTCGGCCATCACAAGCAAATTGGGGAAAATTGTTCCAAACACTTTTTCATCAAATTGATCTAATCAATCATCAATTAAACAACATTTAAGCATTCTAAATCATCCAATTTCATTAAACATGCTCAAAATCAAGTTTACCCAAATTAAAGTTTTGGCCAACAATAAGCAAATTGGGGAAAATCAATCCAATTAACTTTTCTTCAAATTGATTACATATAACTCTAAATAATTCATATACAAGCATTCTTAAACAAACAATTTGTCAAAATCATGCTTAAATCAAAAAGCCCCAAATTTTGATCAAGAACCCTAAAAATGTTTTTATGCACAAATGGCTCAAGATACCATTGTTGAGTTTCAATCAAGTCCCAAGATCATAAATCATGCATAAAAACGAGTAGAATACAACCAAATGAGGTGCGGAAAAACTCACATGGATCGGTAGAGATGCAACAAAGATGGACCAAATTCGCACTTCATGTTTCTGCCTCCATCAAGCTCGGTTTTGGGCCTTCTTGAACTGCAGTGGACTGCACGGTGGGGGCTGTTTTGATGCTCCAAAAATCGGCCATGAAAGACTCCATTGAAGCTCCAAGCTTCAAGCTTTCCAAGCTCACAAATTCGTTCCCTATCACCATAATATAACCCATGTGTGTGCTAGCACTACTCTTCTTCATTTGCTTCTCAAAATTTCGGTCAAACCAGAATTTTTGGAGAAGAAATCGGCTCCAAGCCGAAAGTGGAAGAAGGAGAGAAAAGAGAGGGAGAGGAAGAGATGCGTAAAAGGAGAGAGAGAAAAGTAAAAGGAAAATAAAATGTAATAGGTTTTTATATTTTTCCAAAATTAAAACCATTTACCATATATTTTACTTTTCCTTAAATGCTAAAGTCAAAAAGCAAAAAGCAAAAGTTGCCTTTTCAACTTCTACATCAATCACTCAAATCAAGTGACAACATGTCACATCACTCAAAGTGACATTTGATTTGACGCTTGATGTGACTAGCGATTTGACGCTCGATTTGATTTGCGTGCCGCACTCGAATTCGAAATGCGAATGCCCTCGCAAATAATCTCGGGCTCGGGTTCGCTAATTCCAAATTAACGATTTTTCCGTTGCGTCGTAATTAAATGATTACGCCTAGCGAAATCACTATTTACGTCGCTAACGAATTAATTCTAAATTAATTCGTTCGCCCGAATTAAAATCGAATTTTAATTCCGCGTCGAAATCCAATTTCTTATAATATATCGAATATATTATTTTATCGATTAATTCCAAATTAATCGTTCTCTCTCTTTAATTAATATTTTATCCCAGATAAAATATCTCTGCAATTAATCCCAGATTAATTTTCTCTCTCTTCTAATTAATCCCAGATTAATTAAAGTGCGAGTTATACATCATCGGTGAATCTTCGGGAAGCGACCCTTGAGATCTCCGGATATGTTGGCAGTAAATACGGTTGTCGGACTATCCGAACACGTAAGTACCTCGTACTACGTTTATACCGATTTACAAGACAAGATTGGCTTCTAGTAAAGCGCCATGCCTACCCAATTCTCCAGAAATATTCTTACAGGAATATATAGATCTGTATCAAGCGTAGTATACCGTAGTATTGTGTATATCGGCCCAGTATCGGATAGTCACGTGCTAGGGCTGGGGCTGGATAAGTGTCTGCCCCGTCCGAAGCACATGTCGGATGTCTGGTAACTAGTCTCTATAATCGGATATGCATGACCTAGTCATAATATCCCGATGGTTGCGCAACACTTAAGAGCACTAATACCGTATCCTGTGTGACATCATCTCCACTATGACTGAAGTGATACTTCCGTCTTGACATCACACCCAATACACTACGACTCTCTGATAAACCCAGAAGTGGTGTACGCAGAACCGGTTAAAGCCCTGTACCACCAAGACCAAAGTCTATCGATTATTGTAAGTATTAGCGATGTAAGTCTCAGGTTAAGACTTTACACACCTACCTTGATTTCGGCCTCCCATAGACACATAGTCATAATACCAATGGGATTCCGAAGGGTCTATCCAGAGCGAAGCTGTTTCCCGTACCATCGGTGAAACACGACCTCCTATCGCACTTGCATAAGTATCCAATACTTATATATATGAGAACTATGCCGTTGTGCCCTCACAACGCACACAAGTGCATTACTAGCCTATTCCGCATTATCAATGTCCAGTCTCGATAATACTCCGGCTAGGGATATTTAATGATTAATCCTTCGGGGACTGATACTGTCTCATATCATTCTCAGTCCAGGAACTAATCACAGGGACCTCTCTTCATTTATGTATGTATGGTGATCTAATCACAAATGATGAGAGTGCAATTTCCTTGTCACATAGTTAATTTGCTACAACAACACAATGATATGTGCAAATAGTGACGATATAGGTCATTTTGTCCAACAAAGTTACAGAAGGGCAATAAGGAAATTTCACCTCGGTAGGAATAAAGTCAGGCCGAGCACCTGAAGTCAGACCGATCAAGATAAAAATATGAGCTGAAAAATTCTCCCTCAGAAGACCGACTATAATTTCGTCCGCCACACCATTCTTGTGTAGTTCCCGACATCAACTCGTATAACTCGTTGAAACCGAGAACTAGGGGACAGATGTTGATGGTATTTTCAGATCCCATGTTAGTTAAGGGATACGCCAGGGGTAGGAGGGTAAATTCCCTTCTTGGTTAAAATCATTAAAAAGCCGACCCAACCACATGAGTGAGGGCCGAGCACTTGATGATAAGTGACCGACCACTTCGGTTCTGATTACCGAGCATTATCAGATCGGTGGCAGCATTCTCAGTTCAAAAGACTATAATGACCAACCAGATAGCGAGACGTGTTCAGGAAGGTAGAGCATCATATTTTCTCGGATAAGGTGACAAGTTATCCTACTTTCACGGGGAGAACTGGTGAAATCAGTATCTTAATAGGACAGAAGGAGTAAAGATAGTTTGAAGTTAGGAAACCTTGTGGAAGAAGGAGATTGACTCAACTGGGAACCCTTGTAAAAGAAGGAATCTGATTTCTGTATTATTATAAATAGAAGGGTAGAGTATGTGTAATAGGGATGAGAATCATTATTGTGAGACTTGTAAACAAATGAGAGATCAGAGAAACATATCTCGGTAATAAAAGTATTATTCAGTTTGTGTCTGTGGACGTAGGTTGGATCTAGCCAGCCGAACCACGTTAAAACTCCTTGTTGATTGGTGCATTTATCTGTCTTTTGCTAAATTTGCTTTTGGTTCCCCCTTAACCGAACAAATTCACTATTGAGGGAGGATTGTCTCGGGAGTAATATTCCCACATTGCCCTGAGACCAAAATCAGCCGTCAATAATGCTTTTAGAATGCATGCTTAAGGGTGTATGATGAGACCTAACAAAGATAATAAATTGGTTGCCAATTTACATGAAAAATCCTCAAAACATATTAAGCATTTTCCTTCCATTGAGTGATTCTTACTGAAGATCCAAAATTGGCATTGGTTTGTTGGCCAAAGTCAAGACCTTTGTCAATTGCGGATGTGTTTGAATCATGAAAGCTTTGTTCCATATCGGTGTCTTGTCCAAGTTGTGATTTGTTGGCCAAATTCAAGATCACTTATTGTCCATCGACATTGATTACGAAGCTTTCCAACGTCAATGGGTCCCGCTTAACTGGAATCATTAAGCTTGTTGTGCCAAAGCCAAGGCTTAGTTGATTCAGAGGAAAAGGTTAGGAAAATATATTGGATATATTGACATATATATTGTATATATGTTTCGGACTTGGAGGTCCACCTACCGGATCTAGGAATTGGATGAGATCCAATTGATCTTCGAGATCTACCTAGTTAAATATCATACAGCTTGTTGGCCAAAGTCAAGGTTGTGTGTTATTTAACGGGATCCTAGCCCACTAGAAAACTAGGTTTCCCGAGTACTCAACAGAGGGTTAGAGGCTCACCGAAAAATAGTGGGAGACTAGTATTGAATTTGCAATTTTGTTCAAATACTTAGCTTTACGCGCTTTCAAATTATTTCATCAAAATTATTTTATTAGTTGGACTAATATTGTATTATTTTTCTTGTAACAGTTAGACTGTACCCTTACATTGTTAATTGGATAGTTAGACTATCGCAATTAAAATGACAGGAAAGAACAGTGTCCGGGACATCATCATAGGCGATAATGTCTTCAACGGCACTAACTTTTCCGATTGGGACATGAATCTAAGGATAGTCCTTGGATCCGAGAGGCTGCTATATACTATAGAGAGACCTCTTAGGCCTAAGCCCAGATCTGATCAGTTGCTCGAGCTAGATCTTTGGAAGACACATAGCGATGACAACAAAACTGCTCAATCTATCATGCTTGCTGCTATGACTCAGCAATTCCATCGACAAAACAAGGGATTGGATCCCTATAACATGTTGGCGAAGTTGAATGATCTACACCGATCTAATCTTAGATCGCAGAGATATGAGTTACAGAAGAAGCTCTTCCGCGCTCGGATGTCGGAGGGTACATCTGTTGAACAACATGTGACACAGATGATTGCCGATATCGAGCAGCTTGGACAAATGGGGATTGTCTTTGAGATAGAGACCTCTATAGATTTGATCTTGCAGTCTCTCCCCAACACTTGGAGTGGGTTCATCATGAACTACAATATGATGAACCAAGAGCAGACTCTTAGAGAGCTGATGTCCACGCTGCGAGAGGCATAAAAGGAACTTCTTAAGGGCAAGAAGCATGAGGCGCACTTTGCTTCTACATCTCGGACTCCGAGGGCTGGGCCCAAGTCGACTGTAGGTGTTAAAAAGAATAAGCATAAGAAGAAGGGCAAGGGCAAAGCGTCAAAGGCATCTGGGAAGCCTAAGGACAAGTCTCAGGATGTATGCCTCCAGTGCGGGAAATGGGGTCACTGGAAGCGTGACTGTCGTGAGTATAAGGCGCTCCAGAATGAGATAAAGGCGGGAAAGGCACCGGCCTCAGGTATGTTTGTTATAGAAATAAACATGACTACTTCTAGTTTTAAAAATTGGATTTTTGATTCTGGTTGTGGTACTCACATTTGTACTGATGTGCAGGATCTGCAGATTAGCAGGAAACTGGCGTCAGGAGAGATTGACCTGCGTGTTGGAAATGGGACATTTGTCGCTGTTTTGGCCGTTGGCACTTTTGTTTTAGAACTGCCCTCGGGGCATGTACTTGAACTTACAAACTGTTATTTTGTACCTAGTTTGACTAGGAATATAATTTCTGTATCTATGTTAACCTAATGTGGGTACACTTTTGTATTTAGAAACACTGGGTGTTTTATGTATAAAAACGATATAGAAATTTGCACAGCTGATGCAAATAATGGTCTTTATATTTTGAATATAAACCAATCTCAAAATGTAACAAACAAAAGGCTTAAAGTAAGTCATAAAGATGAAACTTATATGTGGCATTGTCGTCTAGGACATATAAACAAGACTCGTATATCCACACTTTCGAAGAATGGGTACTTGGACAGATTTGATCCAAATTCATATGACGTCTGTGAATCTTGCTTATTAGGAAAAATGCCTAAATCACCTTTTAGCGGTAAGGTATACGCGCCACCGAACTGTTAGCCCTTGTTCATAGTGATATTTGTGGGCCCATGTCTAGCCTGGCTAGAGGTGGATATGAATACTTCATAACCTTTACGGATGATGCATCACGTTATGGTTATGTGTATCTTATGAGACACAAGTCGGAGACTTTTGAGAAATTCAAAGAGTTTCAACACGAAGTTGAAAAGCAGACCGGTAAAAGTATTAAGACATTACGGTCGGACCGTGGTGGTGAATACTTGAGCAATAAGTTTCTTGACTACTTGAAAGAATATGGTATTCTTTCACAGTGGACTCCTCCCGGAACATCGCAATTAAACGGTGTGTCCGAACAGAGAAACCGAACCTTGTTAGACATGGTAAGGTCTGTGATGAGTCACACTGAGCTACCTATTTCCTTCTGGGGATATGCATTGAAAAGTGCAATACTTATTTTGAATAAGGTTCCATCAAAGTCTGTTCAACAGACTCCGTATGAAATATGGACAGGAAAGAAACTGGGTTTCTCATTCCTGAAGATTTGGGGTTGCTAGGCATACGTCAAACGTTTGGAAGGTACCAAACTTGAACCCAAATCAGATAAATGCCTTTTTGTGGGATATCATAGGGAAACCAAAGGATATTACTTCTATCACCCACGAGAGAACAAAGTTTTTGTTGCTTTACATGCGGTTTTCCTTGAGAAGTAATTCCTAAATGCAGTGATAAGTGGGAGGAAAATAGAACTCGATGAAAATCGGAGTAATACAGTTCCTGGCATAGAATCCTCAACGGAACATGAACAGTTCATCAGGGATGAAGTTGTACCACAATCTTCGAATACACAAGGACCACGTAGGTCGGAGAGAGTCAGAAAACAACCTGAGAGGTATGGGTTTCTGATCTCACCTCATGAAGATATCAATCTCATTGAGGAAGACGAGCTGGCTATGTATGAGGAAGCGATACAAGGTATCGAATCCGGTTTATGGCAAGATGCCATGAAGTCCGAAATGGATTCCATGTACACCAACCAAGTTTGGACACTGGTTGATGCACCAGAAGGCGTAAAGCCTATTGGATGCAAATGGGTCTTCAAGAAGAAGACCGACATGGATGGCAACATACAAACGTACAAAGCTAGGCTTGTAGTGAAAGGGTATCGTCAACAACATGGTGTCGATTACGATGAAACTTTCTCACCCGTTGCCATGATTAAATCCATTCGGATAATGCTTATTATTGCTGCATATTTCGATTACGAGATATGGCAGATGGACGTCAAAACCGCTTTCTTTAATGGAAACCTGTTGGAGGATATTTATATGCAACAGCCTGACGGTGTTTTCATGCCTAAACATGCAAACAAGGTTTGCAAGTTAAATCGGTCCATTTATAGACTGAAGCAAGCGTCGCGTTCTTGGAACCAACATTTTGATGAAATCATAAAAGAATATGATTTCGTTCAAAACGAAGATGATCTTTGTGTATACAAGAAGGTTAGTGGGAGCGCACTGACTTTCATTGTCCTTTATGTTGACGATGTATTTCTTATGGGCAATGACATTCCCATGTTAACATCGGTGAAAGCTTGGCTTTCATTAAAATTCTCCATGAAAGATCTAGGAGAAGCAGCCTTTATTCTGGGAATAAAGATCTACCGGGATAGATCTAGAAAGCTGCTTGGACCCTCCCAGAGCACGTACATTGACAAAGTGTTGAAGAGATTCAACATGGATCAGTCCAAAAGGGGACTGTTGCCAGTGTCACATGGCGTCACTCTATCTAAGGACATGTGTCCTAAAACTCAAGATGAGATAGACAACATGAGTCGGATACCGTTCGCCTCGGTACTCGGATCGATCATGTATGCCATGATATGTACAAGACCTGATGTCTCATATGCTTTGAGCATGTGTAGTCGCTATCAGGCCAATCCAGGTGAAGGTCACTGGATTGCGGTTAAGAATATCATTAAGTATCTTAGACGAACTAAGGATGCTTTCTTAATCTATGGAGATGGAGAACTTGAGGTAACTGGTTATACCAATGCAAGTTTCCAAATGGACAAAGACGACTTCAAGTCATAATCCGGGTACGTATTTTGTTTGAACAACGGAGCAGTAAGCTGGAAATCTTCCAAGCAAGAGACTGTTGCCGATTCAACAACTGAAGCGGGGTATATTGCTGCAGCTGAAGCAGCAAAAGAGGCAGTTTGGATCCATAAATTCCTAATTGGATTAGGAGTAGTTACGTTAGCAGCAAAGTCTGTTCCATTGTATTGTGACAATAACGGGGCTATAGCGTAGGCTAAGGAACCGTGGTCTCATCATCAATCCAAGCATGTTCTTCATCGTTTCCATCTGATTCGTGGGATCATACATCGTGGCGATGTGAAGATCGAGAAGGTCGCATCAGAGGACAACATTGCAGATCCGCTGACGAATGTTATACCTCAGCAAAAGTTTGAGCGACATGTACATAGTTCAGGTATTAGATGCTTGAGTGACTGGCTATAGGCCAAGTGGGAGATTGTTAGAAAGTTATGACCCATAGCGTCACTATTTGTAAAAGACATTGTGTTTTTGTACAAATTAATTATGTAGCAATGGAAATTGCCTTTTATCATTTCGTACTTAGATTACTTAAATGTGTGAATGATGAAAGTCCTTATGATTAGTTCCGGATTGAGATGATATGAGACAGTATCAATCCATGACATTTTAATCATTAAATATCCATAGTCGTAGTATTATCGAGACAGGACATCGATAATGCGGAATAGACTAGTATCGCACTTGTGCGTGTTATGGAAGCATAACAGTATAGTTCTCATATATTTAAGTATTGGATACTTATGCAAGTGTGGTAGGAGGTTGTGTTTTACCGATGGTACGGAAAACAGCTTCGCTCTGGATAGACCCCACAGAATCCCATTAGTAGTATGACTATGTGTCTATGGGAGTCCGTATCAGGGTAGGTGTATTTGATTTTAACCTGAGACTTGCATCGCTAGTACTTGCGACAATCAATACGCTTTGGTTTTGGTCGTCCAGGACTTTAACAGGTTCTGTGTACACCTCTTCTGGGTTTATTGAGAATCGTAGTGTATTGGGTGTGATGTCAAGACGGAAGTATCACTTCAGTCATATGGAGATGATGGTCACGCAGGGATACAGAACTGGTTCTCTAAAAGGTTGCAACCGTCGGGATAATATGACTAGAAGCCAACCTTGTCTCGTAAATCGGTAAGAACGTAGTACAAGGTACGTACGTGTTCGGATAGTCCGACGACCGGATTTACAATTTTGTATATAAATAAATTGACATTGTCAAAAGGTGTGAATTCTGATATAATTTTAGGACAAAAATATTACTCTCTTTACAACAAGACCTATGAATATTATGGGCACAATGAATTGATTGGTACTTTGTCTTATGGATGTACGAAAGAAGGGTAAAAAGTACTCGAGCATTTGCTTATTTGATAGTTTGGAAAGAAATAAAACAATTATTAACTTGGATAATAATTTTTCTTTTTAGTTTTTGATTAAATTATTAGGGACTAGTAATAAGCTTATTGGAATGTGTGATGGACACTAAAAAGTGTACATTTAATAAATAGAAAGTAATTATTTAATAAATAGAAAATAAATAGAAAGTAATCATTAATCCCCTTATAATAGCACATTTATAAAAAATAATTAAATTTATGTTTATATATTTTTATTATGATTTTTATTTCTTATATAGTTGAAATAATACTTTGAATGCATAACTAGAAAAATAGACGTGACATTTGGATTTTGGTGGCCATAAACTTAAAAGGGTGTTTTAACAGTGTACAATTTCGGAAATTCTAACTTTGTGCAATTTTTATATTTTGGCCATAACTTTTCACTCTGATATCATATTACGGCGATTTCAGTTCTTGATGAAAGAATACTCAAATATCTATAACTTTTCTGTTTATAATATTTTCTAGTTCTGAAGTCCTCAAGGCTGAAATGGATGACAAATCCAAAATGTGTTATATGCAATTAAAAAAAATAAAAACAAAAACAAAAATTAAAAAGAAAATTAAAAAAAATGAAAAGGTGGGAAATGAAATTCCACCTTTCGGCGGATTGTCAATTCCCACCAATTATGCTAATTTACAAATTGATTTTGTAATTTTCAAATTGCATGGAGGGTGTTGAGCCCTCTGCTATAAATAGATTTGCTCAGCACCTTAGAAAATCAGCTCGGGAGTCCATAGTTTTTTATGAAAATTTATGGAATTCCAAATTTTATGTGTTTTAATTTTTTTATGCTCTCTTGTAATTTCTTTTTCTTTCAGTAATTAAATTATGCATATTTTTATTCAAATCATGAGTAACTAATTTCTTCCTGCTGGGGATAAAGAGTGAAGCTCTTAGTATGAAATATAGATTAATCTTATTTCTATTATAATTTATAAATTATAATCTAATGATTAATATTTTATTTAAATCTCGATTAATTATCGACAAACTTTGTTACCGCATATATGGCTGGTTTTATTTATTTGGCATAATTGAGCACCTAACTAGACTTGTTATAGAAAAATGTTATCACCACTCTTCTGGTCGGTTTTATTTATTTTGGCATAATTAATTCCTGAAATAAATTAATTGGGTAATAATGACAATTTATATATTATAAAAAGTAAGATTTCTAAATTTGAAATATTAAAAGTGGGTCCCCTAACCCCCAATATTTTATTTTATTGTTGCAGTTCAATTTAAAAATTATCAGTTTTTTCAAATAATTCAGTTTTTTTTCACTGAAATTATTATTTTATTTTACTAAATCTATTCCATGTGGATCGACCCCGGACTTACCGGGTTATTTTATTACTTCGACAATCTTATACTTGTGAGTAAAGAACCACTTTGTGACAAGGCGTCAACTTTTAAAATTGTGTTTGTCACAACTTAGTCCAAGTCTGGATATGTTAAATCGACTCCTCCATGTGACTTAGGTAAGAAACTTGTTAACAATATTTATATGTTCCCACATATTATTCCTCGTCATATGATACAACCTTGATCTAGAAGTGTGATGGGTAAACCGCGATCTCATCCGAGTTTTGTGTTTGTTTGTCACCATTGTGGCAAGTCAGGACATATTACGCCAAAGTGTTTCATGTTGCACAAACAAAATAAAATGCCTAAGAGTGTTTCGACTATGTTTGATACTTCAAATCTAACTTTTCAAGTTTTTGCACTAGCTAAACAGACTCAACTCATTAGTGTGAAACTTGCACTACTTACAAGGAGTTCTCAAGTAAATGAGACTCCTAAGAAAGTTTGGGTAAGGAAGCGAGATGAATTCCTATCAACTTCTGAATGTATTGATCATAAAAGGCATGATGAGAGTGCACTTCGGTGTACTTCTTCTTAGTTGTTGCGTTCATATTTTCCCATTGCATATGTTTGTGCATATGTTTTATGTTTCTGCACGACTACATGTTTTTTATTTTCACTACAGATGAGTGTATGTGTGTTTTTATTAGATATCCATTGGTATATATGATGAAAATCCATACATAAATTTCATAGTCGATTCCGAATGGATGGTGATATGATCTCCACTCGGGAATACAAATCCACGTACCATTGGATAATCACAAGTCATGCTCTATCTTTTCTTATTTTCATAAAATGAAAAAGACCAAAAAGATTTTATGACTTGAAAAAACATGTAAAAACATGTGCATGTGGTCCTTGTATGGAGGATATATGGTTATGCATGTGTAAAATGCTTTTATTTTTCTTGATGTTTTATGTGCATGAGTGTGTGTGATGGGAACCCGTAGTATATCTTGTGATTGCATTTCATATACACGTTCTTATGTCATGAGGTTTGGTAGCATGTCTAAGTTTTTGGACTGGCAGTCTAATCTCTGTCATACTTAGCTCACTAAATAGTATGACATTTGACTAGATAACCTTATGCTATCCCTTTTTTTAAAAAATAAAAATAAAAAAACAGATTAAATTAGTCTCAAATTCAAAAGAGTCGATGTGCCAATATGAAAAGATAAGGGTAAAAACCCTTCACTCGAAAGAGTTTTATTAAGAGTTCATATTTAGAGGAGAATATTATAGCATGCAACCAATATTGTGTTGCCTATATAGTGTCATTAAACATCAATTCAACATGCTTTTAACAATCAAACCACAGATTCAAAAGTAGATCTAACATGAAAAACCCTAGAATATTAAGAACTCGAAAATTGTTAAAATGAAAGAAAACCTGGAAAACTACAAATGCAGTGGTCCGGATCGAGAAGGTTCTCTGTCCTTAAGAACTTATCAGCCCCGTCTCGGTGCTCTACGGATTTTGTGGCTAATGTTCTCCCAGGATAACCTGGATTCCTCTTGTTCAAGGGGCACACCTTAACAAGATCTCGAACTGATGAAATGAAGGAAATCTCTCTTGACTCAAACAATAATATGAGACTCAACTAATGGATGAAATTTGGATCCCCTAAAATGAATATGGAGACCCCCTTATAAAGGCATGGAAGGGTGCCAAAAGGACACCCTTTGGGTAGGGGTGTAACCCTCCAAAGGGTTATACCCCTCCCATGCAACCTTTGGAGCCTATAACCATATTATTTTTCAGTTGGAGGACATGTCCCTATGGGGTACCATCCAAGGGACATGTCTCTCCTCTATCCATATATTATTGAAGAATTTCCAACAATCCCCACAATTCTTCAAATATTCATGCAGACACTTGAGAGAGTTTCCGTGAACTAAAGCTGTATCGAAATAGGTAGCTTTCGCCTTGAACCTTTCCTAGTTAATGACAATCGGATTTACTTGGCAAACCAGTGAACCATAGTCTTGAATTGTTCTACCGTTGGTGTAAACCAAGACAATTTCCAACACACAGCTTTACTTCGACCATTTCTCGTTCTACGATTGTGTTCATTTCGGCCCTGAACAACGGTTCTGGATTCATCAAGTACTTTAGGGTAACCCGCCTTTAAAAGTTCTCATTTCTTACTTGAAATAGGTGATCTACTATGAAGAGGTAATCTGCATTTACCCCCATTAGGACTCATCTCCTAATATAGTGATCATTAAAAGCCTTAGCTTATCCTAACCTTGACAGACAGCACTCTGCGTCATTATCAGAATGGGAAAGAGTACAAAACTCTTTAGTGCTTGTTTTGAACTGCATAAAGTTTATGTTGTCCCTTTTGAACCTAGATCTTAGGATCTCCAGTCAGCTAGGTTGGGTTTCCACAGTGAAAATTCTTATATTATAGGCTTCAAGCCCATTCCCCTCGATGACTTCTCAACTTGCTCTCGAGATAAACCTTTAGTTAGTGGATCCGCTAGGTTTTCCTTCGACTTAACATAATCGATCGATATTATGCCACTTGAGAGCAGTTGACGTATGGTATTATGTCTCTGACGTATGTGTCGAGACTTACCATTATACATTGTATTTTGTGCTCTCCCAATAGTCGATTGGCTATCACAATGTAACTAATCGCTGGCACCGGTTTGGGCCAACTAGGAATATCCTCCAGGAAGTTTCTAAGCCATTATACTTCTTTCGCTGTTTTGTCTAACGCTATGAACTCTGATTCCATAGTAAACCGGGCAATACATGTTTGCCTCGAGGATTTCCATGACCCGGCTGTATTACGAAGTGTGAAAATAAATCCACTCGTAGATTTGGAATCCACTGTATCAGATATATAGTTAGCATCGATTTATCCCTCTAGAACAGCGGGATATCTCTCGTAATGTAGCCCATATTTTGAAGTTTCTCTCAGATACCTCAAAACTCTTACTATGGCTTTCCAGTGGTTATGTCTTGGATTGCTCGTATATCTGCTAAGCTTGTTCACAACTTGAGCGATATCAGGTCGTGTGCAATTCGTGAGATATATCAGACTTTTGATGATTCTTGAATACTCTAATTGCGATATTCTTGAGCCAGTATTCTTTGATAGATTAAGAGTTAGGTCCACAGGGGTTCTAGCCATATTTAGATCCTCTCTGATATATCTCTCAAGTATCTTCTCAATATAATGAGTCTGAGATAAAATATATATGTATGATGTCCTAGAAATCTTAATTCCTAGGATCACATCAGCTACTCCCAAATCTTTCATATCAAATCTGCTGGATAACGCATTTTTTGTAGACTGAATCATTTCATGATTACTACAAATTATCAGCATATCGTCTACATAGAGGCACACAATGACATATCATTTTTGTGTTGATTTAGTGTACACACATTTATCACACTCATTGGTTTTTAACCCACTTGACAACATCTCTTTGTCAAATTTCTCATGCCATTCTGTAGGTGCTTGTTTTAATCCGTAGAAGGATTTTACAAGTTTACACACCTTCTGTTCTTGTCCAGGAACATTAAACCCTTTGGTTGTTCCATGTAAATCTCTTCATCCAATTTACCATTCAAGAATGTTGTCTTTACATCCATTTGATGAATTTCAAGACCAAATATAGCTGATATCGCTATGAGCATTCTTATCGATGTGATATGAGTCATTGGTGAATAGGTATCAAAGTAATTAAGGCCTTCCTTTTATCTATAACCTTTTATGACAAGTCTTGCCTTGTACTTATCTATTGATCCATCAGTTTTCATCTTCCTTTTGAATATCTATTTGTAGCCCAGTGGCTTACAACATGGAGGAAGATCAACCAACTCCCAAGTATGGTTCTGTAGGATTGAATCAATCTCACTGTTAATAGCCTCTTTCTAAAGAGGTGCATCCGGAGAAGACATTGCTTCTTTATAGCTCTGAAGCTCATTTTCTAACAAGTATGTCAGAAAATCGGGATCAAACGACTTAGACGTTCTAGCTCTTTTGCTACCTCTAGGTTCGATTGTCTCAACATTTGTACGTTGATCTGATTCTTGGTCAACCTAATCACTATCTCTGACAGTAGCAATCGTTATTTTGAGAGACTCTGTTATTTGTCTTTCCTTACAAGGAAACGTCTCTCCAAAAAATATGGCATTCCTTGACTCAATTATCATACTTGGATTGATGTCAAGAATCTCTGACTTGTGTACCAAGAATCGATACGCACTATTGTTGCGAGCATATCCAATGAATATACAATCAACAGTTTTTGGTCTTTTCTAACCTTCTTAGGTTTATGAACCATTACTTTGGCAAGACACCCCCACACTTTTAGGTATTTATAGGAAGGTACGTGACCTTTCCACAACTCATATGGTGTCTTGTCCAATCTTCTGTGAGAAAGCTTGTTTAGAACGTGTTTCGCGGAAAGCAAGGCTTCCCCCCACAAGTTTTGAGGTAAACCAGAACTTGTCAAGATGGCGTTCATCATTTCCTTCAACGTTTGGTTTTTACGCTCAGCAATCCCGTTTTGTTGAGGAGAATAATGAGCAGTGGTTTTGTGAATAATCACGTGCACATAACAATATTCACCGAATGGTGAAACATATTCACCACCTCTATCACTCCTGATTCTTTTGATTTTCTTGCCAAGTTGATTTTCAACTTCGTTCTTATAGTGTATAAAGCTCTCAATAGCTTCAGCTTTGCTCCTCAGCAAATACACATACTAGAATCTTGTGCTATCATCGATAAAAGTGACAAAGTACTTTTTACCGCCTCTTGTTTGCACAATATTCATATCACACACGTCAGTGTGTACAAGTTCTAAGAGTTCAAAACTACATTCTATAGAATGAAATGATGTTTTATGCATTTTTGCTTCAACACATGCCTCACACTTATGTTGGCTATCAATTGCAAATTTAGGTATAAGGTCCATGTTAATTAATTTACGCATTGTATAATAATTAACATGTCCTAACCTCCCATGTCATACATTTTGTGACTCAATAATATAAGCAGAAGTCTTAGCTTTATTAATAGCACGATTGACAGTCATTACATTTAGCTTGAAAAAGCCCTCAGTGAGATATCATTTTCCTACATAAATATCATTCTTAGTTATTACAAATTTATTAGAAACAAATACAAGCCTAAAACCAGCCTTACTAAGGAGAGAACCCGCGACCAAATTCTTCCGAATATCTGGAACATGCAGTACATTCTTCAATGTAAGCTCATTTCCGAATGTCATCTTCAGAACCACTGTGCCTTGTCCAACCACTTGAGATGTATACGAGTTTCCCATTGTCAGATGATCTCCGCCATCGACCTTCTGATACAAGGAAAACATCATGTTATCTGCACAAATATGACGAGTAGCCCCAGTGTCTACCCACCATTCTCTCGGATTCCCAACTATGTTGGCTTCGATTACCACTGCTGATAGGTCCATCTCTGATATCTCATCAGTCAGCTGCTCACCTTCAATAACATGGGCCTCATTTTTCTTTTTCTTGCCCTTGTCCTGAGACTTCTTGTTTCTGCAGTCATGTGCTATATGACCGTCCTTTCCACAGTTGTAGCACTTTCCCTTGAACTTCTTGTAAGTTTGGGTAAAGCCAGCTTCAATGTTCTTTCTCTTCTTGCTACCCTTTACACCCTCAACGATGTTGGCCTTAGACTCCATAGTCTTGTAGCTGGCATTCTCGGACATCATGTTGTCCTCCTCGATTCTCAATCGAACACTAAGGTCTTCAAGGCTCATTTGCTTCTTCTTGTGTTTCAGATAGCTCCTGAAATCCTTCCATGATGGAGGTAACTTTTCAATAATAGTGGCAACCTGAAACGTCTCACAGAATTTCATACCTTCATCTAGTATTTCATGAATGATCAACTGCAGTTCACCCAACTGAGACATTACTGTTCTTGAATCTACCATCTTGTAGTCCAAGAACCTACCAAAAATAAATTTCTTTTGTTTGGCATCCTCGGTTTTATATTTCTTGTCGAGAGATTCCCAGAGAACCTTTGCAAAAACAATGCCTTGGTACACATTGTACAGGGTATTGTCAAGTCCACCCAAGAGGTGGTTCTTGCACGAGAAGTCGCCAGACGACCATGTCTCTCCCCGTAGTTGCTTGGCTGTTTCTGATTCACCCTCCACAGGATCCAGAGGATCTTTGAGGTATTAAGCCAACTGCAAAGTTGTCAGATAGAACAAAATTTTGCTCTACCACTGTTTAAAGTTTGCCCCACCAAACTTCTCCAGCTTTTCTCCATGAGAGATCGGTACTGTGATGTTTCCGGTAGCCATATGTAACTGGAAAAACCAATAGGGGTCAATTAGTCTACAAAAGATAAATTGCACAACGATCAACAAATGATCTTGTTCAAAGTGATATACTAAGTAACCACTTGTTGTTCTATTGGACGGTGGTTCCAATAAACACAAGTCCTTAAATTTCAACTAAATATTCTTAAGAAAAGTAAATAAATGAATATTCCCAGAGGACGAGGGGGGTTCGGAGTAACCACTTAAATCCTTGACCACTTAGGCTCTTATCGCCTTTTTGACAGAATATCCTTTAAACACTTTTTCAATAGGATCTCTTAGCAATTCAAACTCATTATTACAATTATGATTTATAATACAATATACGATATGTGTAGATATATATGTATGTGTCAATCAAGATTGGATGGAATTACTTGTGTATGATCACACTTTAAATTCTCAACCAATTATGCAACACACAATTAAGTTTCAACTTTATCACTAAGTGTATGCTTGCGATAATTGAACACCTAATAATAACCTAAATTTATACTACCAAGATTAATGTGTTTCAGTATATGATTTACTAAGTTAATATTAAATTAATCTAAGTCTTTGCAGTTGATTAACAATTCCAGGATAGATTCGTTAGTGTCGCGTTCCTATCTACGTTCGAACGAGAATGTCCAGTGTATGTACGTTTGTATTGCATTCGAGAATGCGTTCGAATGAAGTGTTTTAGAGAGTTCACGTTCGTATAGCATTCGAGAACGCGTTCGAACGGAATAATTCCAGAGAGTTTGCGTTCGAGTTGCGTTTAGTACGCATTCGAACGAACTAAGTTAGAGGGTATGCATTCGACTTGTGTTTGAATACGCGTTCGAACGTTTTTATTCAGAAGGCTTACGTTCGAGTTGCGTTTGAACACGCGTTCGAACGTTCTTACGAAATTTCAGATTTTTGTCTTCGCATTCATCGCGCGTTCGAACGCTCTACGTATTTTTCATGCACATACAGTATTTTTTCCAGAAATTTTCTTAACTACGCATGTAATTTACTATTTAACAACACTAGTTGATAAGTTCTTAAGATTGTTGCCTATATAGTGTCATTAAATATCAATTCAACATGCTTTTAACAATCAAACCACAGAATCAAAAGTAGATATAACATGAAAAACCCTAGACTATTAAGAACTCGAGAATTGTTAAAATGAAGGAAAACCTGGAAAACTACAAATGCAGTGGTCCGGATCGAGAAGGTTCTATGTCCTTAAGAACTTATCAGCCTCATCTCTGTGCTCTTCGGATTTTGTGGCTAATGTTCTCCCAGGATAACCCGGATTCCTCTTGTTCAAGGGGCACACCTTAACAAGATCTCGAACTGATGAAATGGAGGAACTCTCTCTTGACTCAAACAACAATATGAGACTCAACTAATGGATGAAATTCGGATCCCTTAAAATGAATATGGAGACCCCTTATAAAGGCATGGAAGGGTGCCAAAAGGACACCCTTTGGGTAGGGGTGTAACCCTCAAAATGGTTATACCCCTCCCATGCAACCTTTGGAGCCTATAACCATATTATTTTTCAGTTGGAGGACATGTCCTTATGGGGTACCATCCAAGGGACATGTCCCTCCTCCATCCATATAATATTGAAGAATTTCCAACATATTGCTTATTTTCATGTCCTTGTGGCGCTGCGTTTGAATACCTATTTTGTGGACTTGGTGTGACATGAGATATGATTTCTTTGACTGTGTCCCACTCATAAAATAAGGTCTTAAGCCTTGACTCGTGTGTTTATTTTTCACACCAGTGCTTACTATGTTTTGGTGTTTACTTCATATGCATGCATGTATTATTTAGCCTGATAAAAAATTGTGCAATTATTTCATGTCATAAACAGTTGAGTACTAATTAGGTATCATTGTACTTGCTTGAAGTGCTATTTTGAGTCATTTTTTTACTTATTTTTATTTTTTTAACTCATTGTGTGCTTGTGTGGGCTTCATGTCATCGCATATTTTTTCATTGCATATTTCTAAGTTTTTACTTCCCGTGTGTTCGTTTTGCAAACTGAGTAGGCCTGTTAATGAGGGAGAGTAATTTAAGTTTGTATATTCTCTTGCATGTGCCTTTAATTGGTATCTTGATCTGCTATTTTGATATATTATTTTTACCCATAGTCATTTCGTGATAAAAAAGGAGTAAGTGTCGATTGTCGATTTATTTTATTTTTTTTAATGTATGAGACTTTTTAATTTTGGTTTATTTATTCTTTATGTTCCTTTTGCTTTTCATAGGTATCTTGTTGTTTGTGGCTATTTCAGATGCGCAAATTATTTATGGTGGCATTGCATCTTCATCAACTTCATGACTACTTGTTGATTAAGTGTTAGATCTAGTCATATTGTAATAAGTCATTGTCTTGATGGTTGACAGTTGGCTATTTTATTTTTGGATCTTTTATCATAGACTTTGTATTAGGTAGTTTTGTCACGGAATTCCAAAGGGGGAGATTGTGTGTTCCATGTGTGTTGGCAACTTCCGTAACAAAACAAGTTCAATTGAGTTGTAATGAGGGTTGAAGATCTCGGAGCAATTGAACAAGTATTTGGACAACATCAGATAAAGATATCGTAGTGATGTTCACTCTTTTAGACATTCCAGAAGATTTATACCTCCAATTGATATAAGGTTGGTGTCATTAGAAAGTAGACTTGAAAATTATCCCGTACATATAAAGAATGCATGATTTGGATAAGGGAAGAGAAAGTTATAAGTATTTTAAATTACACCTTAAAAACAGTTTGTGACGTGCGTTCGAGTTGCGTTCATATGCGCATTCGAACGCCCAGAGGCATAAACTTTACATTTGAGTCACATTTGAGGGGCGTTCGAATACCCTTGCGTAAGTGAATTATTTTGTACGTGTTTTGAGCCAGTTTTACACAAGGAAAAACCTATATTTGCCCTACCTATTTAAACAAACACAATTTAGAGAGCCACGATATACTTTGTTTCTTACTTCTTGACAATCAACTTAAAAGACTTCATTGATTCCATTGTCTTCTTTTCTTTGGTAAGATTATTCTTTGGTAACCATCAACACAAAAACACAATCTTAACCCAATTTTCTACACCTTCAGAGTTCTAAAGAATGAAGATTGGTAGTCAGAGTTCTGGCGTTGCAAGTTCGCAGGGTTGATTTACTCAGAGACTTCAGAGGTTCTAAATAAGGCCAATTGGTACAGGCTCGGGAAGTTCTTTGAGTTATTACAGTTTAGAAATATTTGAGTCGGTGAAGTTATCACCATAGGTCCTATACCATCACTATAAGTTTTATCATATATAGTGGATTCGGATGGTAGTCTATACCCGTAGTGATTTTTTACCCGTACGAGTTTTCCACTTCGTTTACAAAATTCTTGTGTTAATTTTGTTTACTGCTTTGATATATTTGCTTCTATTCATATTTGCATAGACTTAAGGGTGCTTGTCGATTCAAACCATAATAGCTATATCTTTGACTTGTCTTAGATAGAGTAGTATTCCGAATAGGGTCGGAACCTTAAACTAAAATCGAATTTTCAAAACTATTGAATTTAGTTTTTCGTGTTTTTCCACTGCCATCCATTTTCTCCACTCCAAGCCTTTTCAAGCAGTAATGCTCTCAATAAAAACACCACCCTATGTATTCCATCATCTATACTATTTAACTATAATATTTCTAACTGAATGAACTTTCTGGTAAAACATTAATTAGGGTGGTTGTTTTAATGAATTCAATAAATTATCTAATTCAATTCTCTACATTCTCACAATTAAACAAGATTTTGAAGTTGAAGTCTTTCATCAAGAAAAAAGCTGGGACTGTATAAAACAAGGTGAGTTGCTAACCAACTTTTATTTGATTTCTTATTATTTATTTATTTCCCTGAATGGCAGTAGGAAGTGCTTGGTTGGAGGGAACATGGGAAATTTTTTTCCAAGATTTCTGGTTTGTAAATCCCATATGGGTTTGTTTAAATTTTTATTAAATATTTTCCCCCCTTTCAATTGGGTTGAATTTGAATAACAGTCTTCATAATTCCTTTTATTTTAGTATTGTTTGCTTTATAAAGCCATGGGGTTCAATGATTTGAAGGTTCATTGTATCAAGGTATAATTCGTTGGTCAACCTCCCATTTCTTCAACAGATCTGATCATCTTCTTTCACATCCTGCAACTGCATAATTAAACTCAACTACTATTGCCTTTTTCTAGTCCAAATTTACATGACCTCTTCAAAGGTAACAACACATATTAATAATCAATCAAGCACTATGTATTGCTTTCTGAGAAATATATATTATTGGCGCTCTATTTAGTTATTAATTTAAAATTAATATTGATTATTGACAAAAGATTAAGGAAAAGATTGAATATATTATTAAGTACAATGTATTAATATAATTTAATATTGATTATTGACAAAAGATTAAGGACAATTAAATAACTAAAGACGTTTATGTTGGAGAAAACGATTTAACATTTATTTTCCTTATATTAATTGCTTTTTATTATTTCACTTATTGTGTGTGTGTTACAAAAGCAATTAATTATATGGCGGTTACGAAATATGGGAAATACTAACGAGTGCTCTAAGGGTACTCATTAACGATCCATTTTTAGAAAGTTTTTATGGGAAAAATGAAAAAGTAATTAATATTTTGATAATTTTTATATTTTCTATAAAAATGATATGAAAACTTTTCAAAAATGGATCTTTAATAAGTACCCTTAGGGCACTCGTTAGCATGACCGTTATTATATTGCTTTAATGTGTTGAGACTTTTTTACCATGCTATTATATATAAATAGTACTTTGATGCTTAGGCTACTATATTGCTTTCTAATATTTACTCAGTTATGTTTTAATTTTATTTATGCTCATAGCATTGATGATTTTGGAGATACTTAAGTCATGAAAACATATATATATTGTTGACGACTGGTTTTCGTCTCAGGGACAATAACGGAATATTGTTCCTGGGATTAACTTTCCTTCAGCAGTGAATTTGTTTGGTTATGGGAAACCAAAAGCAAACTTTGATAGAAGGAGAAGAGCACGCAGATTGACACAGGGAGTTAATGTGGTTCGGCGGATTGAATCCAACCTACGTCCACGGGCACAAAACGGATGGACGTTTTATTACTGAAATATGCTCGGCCGACCAATTTTTTTGGTCGGTCAGTGTGAAGATCGAGCTGTTTTACAAAAGGAATTTACAAAAGACTCTTTCCCCACAAAATCAAGAAGAGAAAACCCGTCCCCTTCTCCTACGAGACTACCCTCCCTTATATACTAAGAATGAGGCGGTTGCTGTTCCCATTTTGCAGAATCTTCCACGTGACACTTGCCTCATTTATTAAGTTCTCTGCCCTAGGCCTGTTCTTGCCGAAAGTAAGCCTGCCCTCTGACATCCCATCGCATCAATCGGACTCTTTACTGCCACACGTAATTAGTGATGATGACAGCCTGGTGGGTGTTTCCGGGAGATGACACGTGTAAAGGGAAATCACAATCTCGAGGCTTCTTTCGGTTGCTAAGTGGTCGGCCTAATAATCTGTCGAGCCTACCGAACCATTTTCGTCTTATCTTGAATTGCTCGAGCCCTTCGACTTACTAAAAAGGGAGCAGAATAGGTCCGAACCGAGCTGACGAACTGATGTGGTCGGTTTACGGAAACTGCATCAAAGCACATATTTTGGTCGGTCTCATCTGGGAGATCGCGTCTGGACTCCTGCTGAGCCGAGAAGTGGTTAATACTTTCTGAACATCGGCCAAGGGGGAAATTACACATCTGTCCCTGGCTTACAATGCTTGATTTATGTACTGATCTTTACCATCAACATCCATCCCCTAGTTCTTGGTATCAACGAGTTTGTGAGTTGATGCCGAGAACTATTACAAGTATGGTGTACTGTCGCCCTGCTGGTGGTCGCTTCTGGAATTTTTACAGCAGACCATTTTTGTGTGTACTTTAACCAAGTCCTCTCTTGCCATTCTCAAGTATCCATCTGCCGAGAATCCTGCTACTGACTTCAGTTCTGCTGAGGGGAGCTTTTGGAGGGTAAAGATGTTATCATATTTGCCTTTCTTTTAGAGTGAGTTCAATATCCTGAACCCACGTTTGATGTATCCATGTTCTTAGTTCTTGAGAAGTCTGCTGCAACTGAAGCTAAAAAATCTTTTCTGCCGAGCCCGAGCTAGAGGTCCTGACTCCTGATGATGACCATGAGGTATCTGTATTGTAATAGACAATATTCCTGTGCTTTTGTGAGATCATCCGCAACCTTCTTTCACTTGCTTATCTCTGATCGCTCTACCTGGTAACTCTGTGTGATCTCTTCTCTTCTCCCCTTTTTTTTGACTTGCTCTTTCGAATCTGGATGTGAGAAGAAACTCTTGAGTCCGACCACCTTTGAACCTGGCCATAAGACGAACACTTTGTTCCCGAGCTGATGATCAATCCACTTGGTGGGGTGTAATCCGACTTCATGCTGAGAGGAAATATCTGGTTCTGGGGGAATGCTACATCCCCAGTTCAAAGAATCAGACTCGGTAGGATTCACCCCAAACCCGAGCTGAGCAAGGTACTTGGATCTGGGGGAATGTTACATCCTCAGTTCAAAGAATCAGACTCGGTAGGATTCACCCCAAACCCGAGCTGAGCAAGGTACTTGGATCTGGGGGAATGTTACATCCCCAATTCAAAGAATAAGACTCGGTGGTATTCACCCCAAACCCGAGTTGAGCAAGGCATGAAGCCTCGGCGGAACAAATCCAGCCCCGAGCTGAATAACCATATGGCTTCGGCGGAATGAAATCCAGCCCCGAGCCGAATAACTTACCAAGACTTACACGAAAGGGAAGCAAATCAACCTCCGAGGCTCTGCTAACTCTAGCGCGGGCGTCCCCTTGCCAGACCAGCGAAAAATAAAAAACCAAGATTTAGAACAAAATTGGTAAAAGGTGGGGGTGAATTAGCACATAACCCAAATGAAAAAATTTCACAAGTGCAAATAACAACGCGGATGCCTCAAGACAGCGTCATGTCCGAGATCTCCAAAACATAATTTCTAATCTCTCAAAGGCCTCGGCGGAATGAATCCAGCCCCGAGCCAAATAACCATGAAGCCTTGGCGGAACAAATCCAGCCCCGAGCCGATGGCACACAGAGGCCTCGGCGGAACGAATCCAGCCTCGAGCCGATGGCACACATAGGCCTCGGCGGAACGAATCCAGCCCCGAGCCGATGGCACATAGATGCAAGTCATGGGGTAGTTACGCTCCAGCCTCGGAAGTCTGATACTGCCACGAGGGGTTCACGCGCTCCCTCATGCACTTCATCCCTTGAAGTAACTCAGATCCACTTAAAATGAAAGGAGCCACATCGGCGCACTTTACCCGGGGGTTTGATAATGACATCAGTGTTTGGCGTGCCACGAGTTTGGTGCCATTCCTGGCTTCCAATCATTACCTTCGTATCGAGCATGCCAAAAAATAATGAAAACAACTTTCACGTTTAATTAACAAACAAGCGAGATGTGCAAGTTTCTTAAAAAAAAGTTTTATTCATATTTAAAGGACATACTGCCCTTCTTACAACTCTTTACAGGACATTTTAAGAGAGGCTTTTACATTTGCTTTCTTCTGCTTCCTGTTTTGCAGTCCAACCGCGTCTTCTAATCCTAGCTCTGAAGACACCCGATGCGTATGCCATAGTTGTAAACTTCACACTTGAGCTGGCTCTTACATCAGGCATTCTGTTGGAATCCTTCGATCTGAACTTGATCCCAAGGTTTCCGAGCTAGATCACAGGGTATGCCGAACCAGACACTCCGTCGGTGCTCCTTGAACAATGCATTTCTCCAGTGTCTGGTGCCTCCCGATCAACCATGGGCTTCCAGGCGAGGCCGTCAGTCTTTGCTTTGCGTGGTTTTCCCGAATACCTTTCGCCTCATTTCCTCTCATTCGTGGAAGACCACCACACCAATTGAGAACAAGACCGACAGATGTCCCTCCTCGCCTTTGGCTAACTAGCTCCCTGATCAATCCTCCAGCACAAGTAACTTACGAAGCTGGTGATCGGCAGTTTGGGAAGTACAGTTCCTTCCTACTGAGGAGCCTGGTCAGCCGTCGCCAACGGATGTAACCCATTCCCGTCGTTACATTTCATTCGACAATTTACCCCGGATGGGTGTCTGTTGGCCATTATTTTTACATTTCATTCCATAATTCAACAAGAAAAGGTTTTTATCCATACAGACCCTTTCTTCCTCCCGTTCTGGCTTGCTTCTTCCCATTCATTTCCCATCTCGTCCATTCTGCTGTTGAGCTACTTGCGCAAACCACGGCTTTCACCTTCTACCATCGTCTTACAACGTGAGTTGCTTCTTGTTATTTCCCCACAGACGGCGCCAACTGTTAACGGCTGGTTTTCGTCTTAGGGACAATAACAGAATATTATCCATGGATTAACATTCCTTCAGCAGTGAATTTGTTTGGTTATGGGAAACCAAAAGCAAACTTTGATAGAAGGAGAAGAGCACCAAGATTGACACAGGGAGTTAACGTGGTTCGGCGGATTGAATCCAACCTACGTCCACGGGCACAAAACGAATGGGTATTTTATTACTGAAATATGCTCAGCCGACCTGTTTTTGAGGTCGGTCAGTGTGAAGACCGAGCTGTTTTACAAAAGGAATTTACAAAAGGCTCTCTCCCCATAAAATCAAAAAGAGAAAAACTCGTCCCCTTCTCCTACGAGACTACCCTCCTTTATATACTAAGAATGAGGCGGTAAGATGAGGCGGTTGCAGTTCCCATTTTGCAGAATCTTCCACGTGACACTTGCCTCATTTATTAAGTTCTCTGCCCTAGGCATGTTCTTGCCGAAAGTAGGCCTGCCCTCTGACATCCCATCACATCAATCTGACTCTTTACTGCCACACGTAATTAGTGATGATGACAGCCTGGTGGGTGTTTCCGGGAGATGACACGTGTAAAGGGAAATCACAATCTCGAGGCTTCTTTCGGTTGCTAAGTGGTCGGCCTAATAATCTGTCGAGCCTACCGAACCATTTTCGTCTTATCTTGAATTGCTCGAGCCCTTCGACTTACTAAAAAGGGAGCAGAATAGGTCCGAACCGAGCTGACGAGCTGATGTGGTCGGTTTACGGAAACTGCATCAAAGCACATATTTTGGTCGGTCTCATCTGGGAGATCGCGTCTGGACTCCTGCTGAGCCGAGAAGTGGTTAATATTTTCTGAACATCGGCCAAAGGGGAAATTCCACCTATGTCCCTTGTTTACAATGCTTGATTTATGTACTGATCTTTACCTTCAATATACATCCCCTAGTTCTTGGTATCAACGAGTTTGTGAGTTGATGCCGAGAACTATTACAAGTATGGTGTACTGTCGCCCTGCTGGTGGTCGCTTCTGGAATTTTTAGAGCAAACCATTTCCGTGTGTACTTTAACCAAGTCCTCTATTGCCATTCTCAAGTATCCATCTGCCGAGAATCCTGCTACTGACTTCAGTTCTGCTGATGGGAGCTTTTGGAGGGTAAAGATGTTATCCTATTTGCCCTTCTTTCAGAGTGAGTTCAATATCCCGAACCCACGTTTACCGTATCCATGTTTTTAGTTCTTGAGATGTTTCCTACAACTGAAGCTAAAAGATCTTTTCTACCGAGCCCAAGCTAGAGGTCCTGACTCCTGATTATGACCCTGAGGTGTCTGTATTGTAATAGACAATATTCTTATGCTTTTGTGAGATCATCTGTAACTTTCTTGTTGGAAAATTATAACCCATAGCATCACTATTTGTACAGATCATGGTGTTGTTGTACATATTAACTATGTGACAAAGGAAATTGATCTTTTATCAATTGTAATTAGATTACCAAGATATATAAATGATAAAAGTTCCTTATGATTAGTTCCAGATTGAGGTGATATGAGACAGTATCAATTCACGAAGGTTTAATCATTAAATATCCTTAGTCATAGTATTATCGAGATTGGACATCGATAATGCGGAATAGACTAGTATTACACTTGTGCGCGTTGTGGGTGCATAACGGCATAGTTCTCATATATTTGGGTATAGGATACTCATGCAAGTGTAATAGGAGGTTGTGTTTACCGATGGTACGGAAACAGCTTCTCTCTGGATATATTATACGAAATTAGATTTCGACGCAGAATTAAAATTAGATTTTAATTCGGGAAAACGAGTTAATTTATAATTAATTCGCTAACGATGTGAATAGTAATTTTACTAGGCACGATTATTTAGTTAAATTTGATTTAATTACGTCGCAATGGAAAATTCGTTAATTCGGAATTAGCGAACCCGAGCCCGGGAGTGTTTGCGGGCCCACTCGTATTTCGAATTCAAGTGCGGCCCACAAGTCACATCACGCGTCACATCACTTGTCATTCAAGTGATGGATGTCTTGTCACTTTGAGTGATTGACAACTAGTCACTTGTGATTGATGGGGGTGGTTGGAAGGCTTAAATGTCATGTACCTTTTTTGGATTTGGAAATTCAAATTTTGGTATATCATTTAATTGATTTTAGAAATCAAACCAACTAACACAACTTCTCTTCCTCTCTCTCCCTCTCACGGCCAAGGGCCAAATTTCTCTCATTTTCTTCCAAAATGCCGAGAACAAGAAGAAGAAATAAGGAAGATTTGTGGCAAATCTTTCCAATGCTAGTACATAAAGAGTCATCCAAAGGTGATAGGGAAACAAACCCTTGAGCATGGAATCCATTCCCAAGCTTGAAGCTTGACCGAAAATCTTGGAGCACAAAGAGGAGCCATGGCCGAAAGTCACAAGGATGGAGCAAGGAAAACTTTTGTTGATCCTCGCATCGCAAAAGACGATCATTGTAAGTATGATTCCGCCATACATATTTATTGTATTCACATGATTTCATTTGCTTAATGATCTTGGGACTATAGTAGAAACCCAACAATGGTATCTTGAGCCTTGTTTAAGCATGAAATTGGAATTAGGGTAAAATTGTGTAAAATTGATTTGAAAATGTTTGGATGAAATTGATTGTTTGAATATGTTTGAATAATGATAACAAAGTGTTATGCATGATCAATTTGATGAAAATTGAATTGGATGAATTTTTCCCCAAAAACTTGGCTTGGCCGAAAGTTTTAGCTTGCCCTAAGTCATGGTGATTTTTGTTTTTGATCATTGGATGAGTTGAAATCATTTGGGAATTGTTGATTTAGGATTTAATTGGATTGAATTCAGAATCGGACAATAAAACCCCAAATTTCCATGAATGATAAGCAAGGAAAATGATATGATTTTTTGATTCAATTGTGTTGGACATGTGTTGATGATAATTAGCATGATTAATTATGTAAATTGGTGTTTTGGAAATTTTAATTTGAGTAATTAATAATGGCTATACACTTATATTAATTTAATTGTGAAATTTGGAATTTTGTAATTTAAATTAATTGGGCCAAATTTGGAATTGGGCTTGTAAAGTTGTATTTGGGCTTAATGGGCTTGGTTGGGCTAAGTTTGGTTTAGGGTAATTGGTTAGATCCAATTGGGCCCAAAACCATATCCATAAAGTCCAAATATAACTAAATGGACCTTTAATTTTAATTGGGCCTAAATTGGTTTCTTGACCAAAGTCCATGCCTTATGAAATTAATTAAAATCTCATTGGACTTTAATTAAATTGACATTGGATGTTAATTGGGCTTTGAGACCCATAACGATTAGATTTGGAATCTAAGTCGTAAAGGCACATTAAAAAGTGTAATTATTTAATTTAGAATTAAATATAGAATTAGTATTAAATACAAATTAAATTGGATTTAATATTGTAGTTTAATATAATTCAAGAATTCGTACTTTGAGTACTTATTCTTAAAACGAGTCGGACTCGCGCAAAATCAAATCGTTGTTTGAACATTGGATGGTCATTAATTTCAGATTAATTAATCGAATTAGATTGATTGATAACATGCTTTGTGTGAATACATGGATGCGATGTATGAATAATGTATATCGGATGGATATTAGATGGGTAAGGGCAATTTTGGAAATTGTTGTAATAAATTTAGAATTTATTAAATTGGACCTGCGTGTCCAGCCTATTACCTCTTGACTCTTTGTATTTCTCTTCTCACATATTCCCCTCAATGTAAATGAGGTTTCTTTAGAAGTGTTATGTAGTCGGGTAGAAGTAATACTTGTGCTAGCGGGAGAGAGGAAATGGAGAGATTTGTTCTAAGAACAATGTGTTTAAGTATCCATCCGCATATCATTATTATTTTATTTACACGCCTTATTATGCTTTTAGAATGCATGCTTAAGGGTGTATGATGATGAGACCTTAACAAAGATAATAAATTGGTTGCCAATTTACACGAAAAACCCTCAACACATATTAAGCGTTTTTCCTTCCATTGAGTGATTCTTACTCAAGATCCAAGATTGGCACTGGTTTATTGGCCAAAGTCAAGACCTTTGTCCGTCGCGGATGTGTTTGAATCATGAAGGCTTTGTTCCATATTGGTGTCTTGTCCAAGTTGTGATTTTTTGGCCAAAGTCAAGATCACTTCTTGTCCATCGACATCGATTACGAAGCTTTCCAAAGTCAATGGGTTCCGCTTAACTGGGATCATTAAGTTTTTTGTGCCAAAGCCAAGGCTTAGTTGATTCAGAGGAAAAAGGTTAGGGAATATATTGGATATATTGGCATATATAAGATATATGTTTCGGACTTGGATGTCCACCTACTGGATCCAGGAATTGGATGGGATCCAATTGATCTTAGAGATCTACCTAGTTAATTATCATTCAATTTGTTGGCCAAAGTCAAGATTGTGTGTTATTTAACGGGATCCTAGCCCACTAGGAAAGAAGGTTTCCCGAGTACTCCACAGAGGGTTAGAGGCTCGCCGAAAAATAGTGAGAGGCAAGTATTAAATTTGCAATATTCGTTTAGATACTTGCCAATACGCGCTCATTTCAAATTTTTCGTCAATATAAATTAATATATTAGTTGGACTAATATTTAATCGTTGTTTTAATAAAACAGTTGGACTGTATTCAAACTATTTCATTTATAGTTGATTATATAATTGGATTATAGTAATCAATATATTTGAATTTAACCAATTAAATTATAGTTGATTATATAGTTAGACTATAGTACCTAAAATCGTTGATTTGATAGTTAGACTATTGGAATCAAGATAAATGAAAGATTAGCGTTTAAAACATAATCCTGGGAGAAAATGTCATGAAACGGCTTTAATTTTCAAATTGGCAATAAAATCTCAGGATAGTCCTGGAGACCGAGAAGTTACTTTATTTGATAGAGTGACGTCTCGAGCCTAAGCCCGGAGTTGAGAAAATAGTAGAACATGATATTTGGAGTATTCATGTGATGATAACTTTAGTGCTTAATCTGTTATGCTTGCCGCAAAGACTCCTTAATTTCTTAGTCAAAACTAAGGATTAGATCCTTATAGTATGATATTGAAATTGAAGGATCTTCATAGATCTATTCTTAGATCTTAGAAGTACAAATTGCAATAAAAACTCTTGGAGATTTAATGGCTATACTCAAGGAGACAAAGCCAGAGTTTGCAATAGGGCAAGAAGCGCAAGGCGCATCTTACTTTGACATCCCAGAAAGCCAAGGCTTGGCCAAAGGCTTCTGAGGTGTGGAAAAGGGACAAAGGCAAAATCATTATAATCTTCTGGGAAGACATAGGACATATCCCAAAATGTCTGCCTAAACTGTGGCAAACGGGGTCACTGGAAGCGTGACTGTCGTATGGACAAGGCAGACATGAAGGAATTGAAGAGGGGCAAGGCTCCGACTTTAAATATGTTTATCATAAACATGTTCGCTACTAGTATTAAAATTGGATTTTAGATACTGAGTGTGGTACATAAATATGTACTGTTGTGCAGAATCTGCTGATAAGCAGGATACTGACTTCAGTTGAGATTTATCTGTGAGTTGGAAATGGGACGACAGTGGCTGTTTTAACCGTAGAAACCTAAGTTTAGGAACTACCCTTCGGGAATGTACTTAAATTAGGAAACTGTTAGAATCTAACTAGTTTGACTAGAAACATTATCTCTATATCAGGGTTTAAGCCGTTGCGGGTATACCTTTATATTCTAGAACACTAAAGTGTTTTATTTTATAAATATGATATTGAGATAAACACATTAGATGTAAATAACAGTATTTATATTTTGAATATAAATAAATCTCAAACGTATAACAGGACACACAAATAGCTCAAACTAATTTAATCAGATGAGACTTATTTGTGGCATTGTTGTCTGGGACACAATTAACAAGACTCTTATATCCACACTTTCGAAGAGTGGATACTAGGACGGATTTGATTCTATTCAAATAATGTCTACGAATCTAGTTTATTAGGCAAAGTGCCTGAAATACTTTTACTTGGTAAAAGTGCAAATGCCACCGATCTGTTAGCCCTCGTTCATAGTGACGTAAGTGGGCCCATGTCTAGTTAGGCTAGAGGTGGATATGAATACTTCGAAACCTTTACGGATGTGTTTCTTGTTAAACACGGATCGGAAACTTTTGATGAATTCAAAGAGTTTCGACACGAAGTAGACAGACAGACCAGCTAAAGTATTAAAACCGTCACGGTTAGACCATGATGGAAAATACTTAAGCAATAAGTTTCTCAAATACTTGAAAGAGTATAGTATTCCTTCAATGAGGAGTCCTCCCGGAACACGTCAATTTGACGGTGTGTCCAAACGGAGAAACCGAATTTTGTTGGACATGATAAGGTTAATCATGAGTCGCTCTGAGCTACCATTTTCCTTCTGGGGATAAGCATTACACAGTGCAAAACTTATTTTGAATAAGGTTCCATAAAATCTGTTTGACACACTTCATATTAGATATGAACAGGAAAGAAACCGGGTTTTCTCATTCCTGAAAATTTGGGAATGCTGGGCATATGTTTGGATGATACCAAACTAGAACCCAAATCGGATAAGTGCCTAATTTATTGGTTATCCTAGGGTAACCAAAGTATAGTACTTATACAACTCACATGAGAACAATTTAATTATTGCTCACCATGCGGTTTTCCAAAGAGGAATACCGATATGCAGTGGTAAGTGGGAGGAAAGTAAAAAATCGATGAATATTGGAGTAATATTATTCCAGGCACCGATTCCTTAATGGAACACAAATAGTTCATCAAGGATGAAACTATACCAATAATCTTCAAATACACAAGAACCGCGCAAGTCGGAGAGAGTCAGAAAATAACCTGGGAGGTATGGGTTTCTGATCTCACCTCGTAAAGATGTCAATCTTATTGAGGAATACGAACTGACTACGTATGAGGAAGTGATACAAGGTATCGACTCCCTATTATGGCAAAGTGCCATGAAGTCCGAAATGGATTATGTGTATACCAACCAAGTTTAGACACTGGTTGTTGTACCGGAAGGCTTTGTGCCTATTGGTACTATATAAGTCTTCAAGGAAGACATACATGGAAGGTAACATACCAACGTACGAAGCTGGGCTTGTAGCGAAAAGGTATCGTTATCAACATTGTGTCGATTACGACGAAACCTTTTACTCGTTGCCATGGTTAAATCCATTTGGATAATGCTTGCTGATGTTGCTTGTTTCATTTATGAAATATGGCAGCTGAACGTCAAAATCGCTTTCCTTAAATGGAAACCTTTTGGAGGATGTTTACAACATCCTGATGGTTTTATCGTACCAAAATGAGCAAACAATATTTGCAAGTTAAATCGATCCATTTATGGATTGAAGCAAGCATTGCGTTCTTGGAATTATCGTTTTGATGTAATCATAATGGAATATGATTTAATTCAAAACGAAAATGATTCTTGTGTATATAAGGAGGTTAGTGGGAGCGCACTGACAGTGATTGTCCTAAAAATGATGCTATGTCATTTCTTGGAAATGATATTTCCCATAATACAATCGGTGAAAGCTTGGCTTTCATGAAAAATTCTTCGTAGAATTCTTTGGAGAGACAACCTTTATTCTAGGAATAAGGATCTACTAGGATAGATCTAAAAGTTTTTGGCACTCTTCGAGAACTCGTACATTGAAATCAATGTACGCGACCTGGTGTCTCATACGCTTTGAGCATATGGAGTCACAATCGGGCCAATCGAAGTGATAATCATTGGATTGATGTTAAGAACATCCTTAAGTATCTTAGATGAACTAAGAATGCTTTCTTATGTTATGGAGAATGAGAACTTGAAGTGACTGGGTTCACCGTTGCAAGTTTCCTAACCGATAAAAACGACTATAGGTTGTAATAAAGGTACTATATAGTTTGAATAACGGAACAGTGAGCTGGAAATTTTCCAAGCAAGATACTGTTGCCGAATAAACAACAAAAGAGGAATATTGTTGTAGCTGAGGCAGCAATAGAAGCCTTTTGGATTGATAATAATCCTAATCAGATTAGGAGTAATTCTGTTAGCAGCTGAGCTAGGCTACAGCACAGGCTAAAGAATTAATGGTCTCATCAACGATCCAGATATATACTTCAAATATTCATATGATTCGTTCGGATCATACATCGTGGCGATGTGATGATCGAATAAATCGCATCAGATGATAACACTGCAAATCCGCTGACGAAAGCATTTTCTCAGCAGAAGTTTGAGCGAACCGTACATAGTTCGGGTGTAGGACACTTGAGTGATTGGATATAGGCCAAGTGGGAGATTGTTGGACAATTATGACCCATAGCATCACTATTTGTACATATCATGGTGTTGTTGTACAAATTAACTATGTGACAAAGGAAATTGCTCTTTTATCATTTGTAATTAGATTACCAAGATATATAAATGATAAAAGGTCCTTATGATTAGTTCCGGATTGAGATGATATGAGACAGTATCAATCCACGAAGGTTTAATCATTAAATATCCCTAGTCGTAGTATTATCGAGATTGGACATCGATAATGGGGAATAGACTAGTATTACACTTGTGCGCATTGTGGGTGCATAACGGCATAGTTCTCATATATTTGGGTATAGGATACTCATGCAAGTGTAATAGGAGGTTATGTTTACCGATGGTACGGAAACAGCTTCTCTCTCGATAGACCCCTCGGAATTCCATTGGTAGTATGACTATGTGTCTATGGAAGTCCGAATCAAGGTAGGTGTATTTGGTCTTAACCTGAGACTTGCACCACTAATACTTGCGACAATCAATATACTTTGGTTTTGGTCGTCCAGGGCTTTAACAGGTTCTGTGTACGCCTCTTCAGGGTATATTGAGAATCGTAGTGTGTTGGGTGTGATGTCAAAATGGAAGTGTCACTCCAGTCATAGTGGAGATGATGATCACATATGATACGGAACTGGTGCTCTTATGTACTGCAGTCATCGGGATAATATGACTAGGTCATGATTATCCGATTATAGAGACTAGTTACCAGAGATCCGATATGTGCTTCGTACGAGGCAGACACAATTCCAGCCCCAGGCCTTGCACGTGACATCTGATGCTGGATCGTAATACGCAATACTACGTATACTACGCCTGATAAAGATTACATATTTCCTTAAGAATATTTCTGCAGAATTGGGTAGGCACGGTGCTTTGCTAGAAGCCAACCATCTCTTGTAAATCGGTAAAAGCGTAGTACTAGGTACGTACGTGTTCGGATAGTCCGACGACCAGATTTACTGCCAACATATCCGGGGATCTCATGGGTCGCTTCCCGAAGATTCACCGTTGACGTATGACTCGCACATAATTAATCTAGGATTAATTATTAGAGAGAGAAAATTAGTCTGAGATTAATTACGGAGATATTTTATCTGGGATAAAATATTATTTAAAAAGAGAGAACGATTAATTTGGAATTAATCGATAAAATAATATATTCGATATATTATACGAAATTAGATTTCGACGCGGAATTAAAATTAGATTTTAATTCGGGCAAACGAGTTAATTTAGAATAAATTCGCTAGCGACGCGAATAGTAATTTTGCTAGGCACAATTATTTAATTAAATTTGATTTAATTACGTCGCAACGGAAAATTCGTTAATTCGTAATTAGGGAACCCGAGCCCGGGAGTGTTTGCGGGCCCACTTGCATTTCGAATTCAAGTGCGGCCCACCACATCACGCGTCACATCACTTGTCATTCAATTGATGGATGTCTTGTCACTTTGAGTGATTGATAACTAGTCACTTGTGATTGATGGGGGTGGTTGGAATGCTTAAATCCCATGTACCTTTTTTGGATTTGGAAATTCAAATTTTGGTATATCATTTAATTGATTTTAGAAATCAAACCAACTAACACAACTTCTCTTCCTCTCTCTCCCTCTCACGGCCAAGGGCCAAATTTCTCTCATTTTCTTCCAAAATGCCGAGAACAAAAAAAAAGAAATAAGGAAGATTTGTGGCAATTCTTTCCAATGCTAGCACATAAAAAGTCATCCAAAGGTGATAGGGAAACAAACCCTTGAGCATGGAATCCATTCCCAAGCTTGGAGCTTGACCGAAAATCTTGGAGCAAAAAGAGGAGCCATGGCAGAAAGTCACAAGGATGGAGCAAGGAAAACTTTTGTTGTTCCTCGCATCGCAAAAGCCGATCATTGTATGTATGATTCTGCCATACTTCTTTATTGTATTCACATGATTTCATTTTCTTAATGATCTTGGGACTATAGTAGAATCCCAACACTTCTTTCACTTGCTTATCTATGACCGCTCTACCTGGTAACTCCGTGTGATCTCTTCTCTTCTCCCTTTTTTTTTTACTTGCTCTTCCGAATCTGGATGTGAGAATAAACTCTTGAGTCCGACCACCTTTGAACCTGGCCATAAGACGAACACTTTGTTCCCGAGCTGATGACGAATCCACTTGGTGGGGCGTAATCCGACTTCATGCTGAGAGGAAATATTTGGTTCTGGGGGAATGCTACGTCCCCAGTTCAAAGAATCAGACTCGGTAGGATTCACCCCAAAACCGTGCTAAGCAAGGTACTTGGATCTAGGGCAATGTTACATCCTCAGTTCAAAGAATCAGACTCGGTGGG
Organism: Zanthoxylum bungeanum; assembly: GCA_019454045.1. Taxonomy (NCBI): domain Eukaryota; kingdom Viridiplantae; phylum Streptophyta; class Magnoliopsida; order Sapindales; family Rutaceae; genus Zanthoxylum; species Zanthoxylum bungeanum. The sequence goes on along the minus strand of SKCR01048911.1, from coordinate 33,590 downwards.
ATTCACCCCAAACCCGAGCTGAGCAAGGTACTTGGATCTGGGGGAATGTTACATCCCCAGTTCAAAGAATCAGACTCGGTGGGATTCACCCCAAACCCGAGCTGAGCAAGGCATGAAGCCTCGGCGAAACAAATCCAGCCCCGAGCTGAATAACCACATGGCTTCGGTGGAACGAAATCCAGCCCCAAGCCGAATAACTTACCAAGACTTACACGGAAGGGAAGCAAATCAACCTCCGAGGCTATACTAACTATGGCGCGGGCGTCCCCTTGCCAGACTAGCGAAAAACAAAAAACAAAGATTTAGAACAAAATTGGTAAAAGGTGGGGGTGACTTAGCACATACCCCAAATGAAAAAATTTCACAAGTGCAAATAACAATGCGGATACCTCAAGACATCGTCCTGTCCGAGGTCTCCAAAACATAATTTCTAATCTCTGAAAGGTCTTGGCAGAATGAATCCAGCCCTGAGTCGAATAACCATGAAGCCTCGGTGGAACAAATCCAGCCCCGAGCCGATGGCACACAGAGGCCTCGACGGAACGAATCCAACCCCGAGCCTAAACACCATGAAGCCTCGGCGGAACGAATCCAGCCCCGAGCCAATGGAACACAGAGGCCTCGGTGGAACGAATCCAGCCTCGAGCCTAAACACCATGAAGCCTCGGCGGAACGAATCCAGCCCCGTGCCGATGGCACACAGATGCAAGTCATGGGGTAGTTACGCTCCGGCCTCGGAAGTCTGATACTGCCACGAGGGGTTCACACGCTCCCTCATGCACTTCATCCTTTGAAGTAACTCAGATCCACTTAAAATAAAAGGAGCCAGGTCGGCGCACTTTACCCTGGGGTTTGATAATGACATTAGTGTTTGGCGTGCCACGGGTTTGGTACCCTTCCTAGCCTCCAATCATTACCTTCGCATCGAGCATGCCAAAAAAATAATGAAAACAACTTTCACGTTTAATTAACAAACAAGCGAGATGTGCAATTTTCTTAAAAAAAAGTAGAGTTTTATTCATATTTAAATGACATACTGCCCTTCTTAGAACTCTTTGCGAGACATTTTAAGAGAGGCTTTTACATTTTCTTTCTTTTGCTTCCTGTTTTGCGGTCCAACCGCGTCTTCTGATTCGAGCTCTGAAGACTCCCGACGCGTATGCCATAGTTGTAAATTTCACACTCGAGCTGGCTCCTGCATCAGGCGCTCCGTTGGAATCCTTCGATCTTAACTTGATCCCAAGGTTTCCGAGCTAGATCACAAGGTCTGCCGAACCAGGCACTCCGTCGGTGCTCCTTGAACAATGCATTTCTCCAGTGCTTGGTGCCTCCCGATCAACCATGGGCTTACGGGGAGGCCGTCAGTCTTCGCTTTGTATGGTTTTCCCGAATACCTTTCGCGTCATTTCCTCTCATTCGGGGAAGACCACCACACCAATTGAGAACTGGACCGAAGGATGTCCCTCCTCGCCTTTGGCTGACTAGCTCCATGATCAATCCTCCAGCACAAGTAACTTGTGAAGCTGGCGATCAGCAGTTTGGGAAGTGCAGTTCCTTCCTACTGAGGAGCCTGGTCAGCCGTCGCCAACGGATGTAACCATTCCTGTCGTTACATTTCATTCGACAATTCACCCCGGATGGGTGTCCGTTGGCCAGTATTTTTACATTTCATTCCATAATTCAACAAGAAAAAGTTTTTATCCATACGGACCATTTCTTCCTTCCATTCTGGCTTACTTCTTCCCATTCTTTTCCCATCTCGTCCATTCTATTGTTGAGCTACTTGCGCAAACCACGGCTTTCACCTTCTACCATCGTCTTACGACGCGAGTTGCTTCTTGTTCTTTCCCCACAGACAGCGCCAACTGTTAACGGCTGGTTTTCGTCTCATGGACAATAACGGAATATTGTTCCTGGGATTAACCTTCCTTTAGTAGTGAATTTGTTTGGTTATGGGAAACCAAAAAGCAAACTTTGATAGAAGGAGTAGAGCATGCAGATTGACACAATGAGTTAACGTGGTTCGGCGGATTGAATCCAACCTACGTCCACGGGCACAAAACGGATGGGCGGTTTATTACTGAAATATGCTCGGCCGACATGTTTTTGTGGTCGGTCAGTGTGAAGACCGTGCTGTTTTATAAAAGTAATTTACAAAAGGCTCTCTCCCCACAAAATCAAGAACAGAAAAACTCGTCCCCTTCTCCTACGAGACTACCCTCCCTTATATACTAAGAATGAGGTGGTAAGATGAGGCGGTTGCTGTTCCCATTTTGCAGAATCTTCCACGTGACACTTGCCTTATTTATTAAGTTCTCTGCCCTAAGCTTGTTCTTGCCGAAAGTAGACCTGCCCTCTGACATCTCATCGCATCAATCTGACTTTTTACTGCCACACGTAATTAGTGATGATGACAGCCTGGTGGGTGTTTCCGGGAGATGACACGTGTAAATGGAAATCACAATCTCGAGGCTTCTTTCGGTTGCTAAGTGGTCGGCCTAGCCTACCGAACCATTTTCGTCCTGTCTTGAACTGCCCGAGCCCTTTGACTTACTAAAAAGGGAGCAGAATAGGTCCGAACCGAGCTGACGAGCTGATGTGGTCGGTTTACGGAAACCGCATCAAAGCACATATTTTGGTCGGTCTCATCTGGGAGATCGCTTCTGGACTCCTGCTGAGCCGAGAAGTGGTTAATACTTTCTAAACATCGGCCAAGGGGGAAATTCCACCTCTGTCCCTGGCTTACAATGCTTGATTTATGTACTGATCTTTACCATCAACATATATATATATATATATATTCAGCTCTGATCTATTTTAAGTTTCCATTTTGTCACTATCACTTTCATTTTTTATGAATACAAATTATCATTTAAGAGATTTGGATTTAAATCATCTAATAGATTTTTTTTCCCGTTAATTACATTTATGGATAGATATCTCAACGAATGAGATATTATTCTATGCATTGGACTGGTAGCTGTTTTATTATATACACATGATAGGATGCTCTTGATTTATTATATGACTGAATTGATACTAGTGATATTCGAATTGGTTAGGTTTTGGACGAGAGACAATGACACATCACAAAGTGATTCTTTATTCTCAAGTATAAGAGTGTTGAAGTAACAAAATAACTCAGTAAGTCCGGGGTCGATCCACATGGAATAGATTTAGTAAAATAAAATAATAATTCGAGTGAAAATAAAAAATACTGAATTGTTTGAAGTGATGAATAATTTTAAATTGAATTACAATAATAAATTAGAATGATGTGGCTAGGGGATCCACTCTTAATATTTCAAATATAGATAAATTTTACTTTTTATAATATTTAAATTGTCATTATTACCTAGTTAATTTACTTTATGAATTAATTATGCCAAAATATACAAAACTAGTCATAAAAGTGGTGATAATATATGTCTATAGCAAGTCCAATTAAGTACTCAATTATGCCAAATAAATAAAATCAGTTATAAAGACGGTAACACAGTTTGTCAATAATTAATCCAGATTTAAATTACTTTCTCATATAATATGGGGTAAATATAATATGGGGTAAAGTATTAACAGTACCAACCAATATTTGATTGTCTACATAAAATCAAGACACCCTCAAATATAAGAAAATATTAAATATTAAGTCTTCAGATTACAATTCATGTATTATAATATAAATAAAATTAATTTATATTCTCATATTTAGAGTTTCACCAGTTACCCCAACTGAATGAAATTATCTACTCATGATTTGAATAAAAACTTGCATAATTTTATTACTGAAAGAACAATAAATACAAGACAAATAAAACACACAAGACACTTCTTCCAAATTTTTCAAGAGAGAAAATGAAATAAGCATGGAGAAAAGAGAGGTGAGTACCTCTATTTATAATAGAAGTGTTCATCCTTCAATTATAAATTACAACTTTCCAAATCAAATACAAACAATAAATTTTTACTAATTTATTTTTTTCTTTTTTCTTTTTTGATTTTGATTTTTATTTTTGTTGATCATTTTACCAACATTTGTCACAATCCACCTAACTGTGGACTATGACATTTCAACTTTTATTTTTTTATTTTTTTATTTTTTATTTTTTAAGTTTTTAAGTTTCATTTTTTATTTTATTTTCTAATAATTAAAATTACACGCAACACATATTTTTTTCTTCACCAATTTCGACCTTGATAATCTCAGAACTAGAAAATAATATAAAGAACAAAGCTGTAGATATTTGAGTTTTCTTTCATGTGGAACTAGAATCGTCTCAATCATATATCAGAGTACAAAGTTATGGCCAAAATACAAAAATTATGTAAAATTTGAATTTCTGAAATTGTACACAATGCATTTTCAAGTTTTTGGCCTCCAAAATCCAAATGTCACGTCCATTTTTCTAGTTATACATCCAAAGTATTATTTCACCTACATAAGAAATAAAAAATCACAATAAAATATTTAAAACATAGATTTAATTATTATTTCACAAATATGCTAAATTAAGGGGATTAATGAAATTATAAGTGTAAAATGATTAATTTATCTTTATTAAATATACACTTTTAAGTGTTCATCAAAGTATAAAAATAATAGAATCGTTCCAAGACACATTCAGTTGGCTGTAAGAAATGATAAGGATTTGAGCAAGCTACTTGACTTTATGACAATTACCAATGATAATGCTGCCTAACATTCATTAGAATTTGTTGTCGAATTGTACTATTTACTAATGACAAATTATCATTATTTTAGATAAATAATTTTTTCAGTTCAGTTTTTTTTCCTGATTAACGGTATCGATGCATTTGGTTCTAATAAAGTTTAGTTTTCTTTTTGTCTTTTTAGATAGTAGAACAATCTCTTTACAAAGTTATTACAACTGGCACTAAGTTATCAGTAGTTATCTCTAATTATACCGTCTTACTTTTCCCCTTTTATCTTGTATATTTTGTATTTCTTTATATTCTATTTGTTGGTGGTAAATTCTGATATCAAGGCATTTGAACAGTACGGCAAGGGTAGAAGGGATATTTTCCTCTGCATAGAAGACCAGCTTCCACAAAGGTTGACTTTTCATATGGTATTGCCGACCACATGAAATGACATGTGCCAACAGTAACGGCCGAGCACATGGTAACCAATGACCGACTACTTCAGCACGGTATATTTTCAGATCGGTAGCAGCATTCACAGTTCAGAGGACCATTGTGACCGACCTCCTGGAGACCGATGAGATGGCGGGATATTTTCCACCGCCTCATTCTTATGGGATAAGATAATGGGACATCATTCTTACAAGATAAGATGATGGGACATCATTCTTACAGGTGCAGAATACAAGATAAAGTGATGGGACATAGTAATAAAAGAAGTAAGATATTTTCGGCCAAGTGGCCTTGGGGGAAAGAATTCCATTAATGAGCCCACATTGGTGACATCATCTAGATGGGGGAACAACACCGCCTCCTTACTAGTATAAATAGGACGGGGAAACACATTTGTAAGTGTTAGCTAGTTGATTAAAAAAAACGAGATTACAAAAGAAGGAATATAATTATCCTGTAAACCCAAACAGCTCGGTTTTTACATTGACCGATCACAAAATAGGTCGGCCGAGTACGTTTCAGTAATAAAACATCCACCCATTTTGTGCCCGTGGACGTAGGTTGGATTCGATCCACCCAACCACGTTAAACTCTTTGTTGATAAGTGTGTTCATCTACTTTTTAGCCAAAGTTTGCTTTTGGTCTCTCATAACCAAACAAATTCACAGTTGAAGGAGGATCGTCCAGGGAGCAGTATTCCCTTATTGCCCCTGAGACGAAATTTCATCGTCAACAGTTGGCGCCGTCTGTGGGGACCCAACAAAAAGCAACTTGCGTGGTAGGACGATGGCGGAAGGTGGAAACCACAGGTTATCAGAGAGCTCAACAACAGAATGGATGGAAAAAATGGAAGAAAGCATGAGGAAAGACAGGAATGAGAACCAGACCTTCATGAAATCTATGATGGATAATTTGGAAAGATTGGAAGAAATGAATAATGAAATATTTGAAGCCGGGTCAAGCCGGAGGAGAAATAAAATAACGGAAGGAAAGAGGGTCGAAGATATGAGCGGGGATGGAGAACCCATGAGGAAAGATCCCTATGGCATGAGGTCTGTGGAGATATCAAGAGACTTGCAAGTGGGGGATATATGGGAAGAAGAAGAGGAAAGGCAGTCACAAGTTCCTCCTATGATAGCCCACGTGTTACCAGATGGGGAGGTAGGAGGCATGGTAGAGCTGAACGAAAGGTCCCTAGTCGCGGCATGTGCCATACTCGGAGTGACAAGCACGAGGAAGTCCGCAAGGGGCAGCGTGGTAACGCTGATGATAATATGAAAGCTTGGTCAAGAAAAGAAATAACCAAGTGGGAGGAGAGCTTCAAAATTGATGCGGGAGATGCTCGGGACGGCGAGGTTGAATCTACCTTCACGAAGGAAATAAGGTCGGTGAAGTTCCAAGGCGATTCACTATACCATCCATGGCGCCCTACAAAGGCTATACCGATCCAAAATCCCATATTGAGAGTTTTGCCATGTCGATTGAAGTCCAAGGAATGGTAGGAGATGCCATTTGCAAGGTGTTCCGATTAACCTTGGGCGGTCCCGCCATTCTGTGGTTCAGAAGCCTAGCCCCATGGAGCATCAGTAGCTTCACACAGCTCAGAAATTCATTTGTTCAGCACTTTAAAGGGGCATGCATCCCGAAGAAGACAATTGGGGAGTTGAGGCTCATGAAGCAAGGGGATGACGAGCCCCTGAAGGCTTTCATTGAACGGTACCATAACCTGATGCTCGAGGTTGGGGGATATAAGTCGCTTGAGGCCTTGGAAAGTTTGAAGGGGGCCCTGAAAGTCGGAAGCCTGTGGATCCACCTAAGGATCTAGGACACACCGGATTATGCCACCGCCCTAGAAATAGCCCGAAATTTTGTTCTGCTGGAAGACGAGGAAAAGATCTCCCGGACGGGGGCAGCTATCAAAGAAATGGTGGTGACGGCAGAAGTTCCTCGGAGGCCAGATAGAGAGTTTAGGAAACCACCCCTGAGGCAAAGGGAAATCAAGTCGATGCCTCAGAGTGATCAGGAGAGGAGGGTTCCGGCTCTGGTGAACCATGTAGCCGGGGAAGAGGCATATGTTCCTTTGACCAAAAGTTATGGCAGCCAGGCAGAGACCAAACTGCCGACAGGTGAATACCATCGCTGGAGGGAGGACATTGGTCGGGGACTTTAACCGGTCAAGGAAGAATTATAGTCGGACTCGAGGGCCGAAGGTGTTAGCAATGGAGCGGGCCCCGGGAACTCAAGGTGGTCGGTCAGTACCAGTAATGTTCACAGATGAGGATGTTCGAGGGGTGAGCTTCCCTCACGATGATGCATTGATAATTAAGGCAGTGATTGGTGGTACCGAGGTGTTGGCTTCTCTAAGAACATTCCTATGATCAAATTAAGCATAAAAGATGTGAATAAAAAAAGTAAGATTGCGGAAAAGATACTCACTTTGATCGGTTTCTTGGATGTGTTGAGAACAAAATTTTTGCTCCTTTAAAAGTGCCCCAAGCTCCTTTTTGATTTGTATGGTTGAGCTTCAAGCTTGATGAATGAATTCCAAACTCTTGGGAATGGTTTCCCTATTACCTTTGTAGACTCTTTGATGTGCTAGCAATGAAGAAAATTTGCAACAAATTTTCTCACTATGAGAGGTAAGCTCTCGGCTTCAACAAAGAAAAGAGGGAGATAAAGTTTTTTCAATTTTTGAGTTGTGTTATTTGATTTCCAAAATCAAAATTATGATATACCAAATCCAAGATTTGGTATTAGTCATTCAAAAAATAAATAAACAATTACAAAGTGTGTTGAGATTGGTTGGAGTAAAAAACAGGTAAGCTTAGATTTACACTCCAATTCAACCACTTCCATCACAAGTCAAAAGTGATGTAAATCAAGTGGGTCTCACCACTTGTAAATTTCGAATTTACGTCGAACAATCTCAACGCGCAACTTCGCTCGGGCTCGGGTTCGTTTAATTCCGAATTAACGAATTTATCATTGCGACATAATTAAAGTCGCTCGCGAATTAATTCTAAATTAATTCGTTCGCCCGAATTAAAATCCAATTTTAATTCCACTTTGAAATCTAATTTCAATTTAATATATCGAATATATTATTTTAATCGATTAATTCCAAATTAATCGCTCTCTCTCTTCTATACGAATTTTATCTCAGATAAATTCTCGCCGTAATTAATCACAGATTAATTTTCTCTCTCTTCTAATTAATCTCAGATTAATTATGTTCGAGTCAAACGTCATCGGTGAATCTTCGGGAAGCGACCCATGAGATCCCTGGATATGTTGGCAGTAAATTCGGTTGTCGGACTATCTGAATACGTGCGTACCTCGTACCACGTTCTTACCGATTTACAAGACATGGTTGGCTTCTAGCAAAGCACCGTGCCTACCCAATTCTCCAGAAATATTCTTTAAGGAATATATAATCTTTGTCAGGCGTAGTATACGTAGTATTGCGTGTTGCGATCGAGTATCAGATGTCACATGCAAGGCCTGGGGCTGGAATAGTGTCTGCCCCGTACGAAGCATATATCAGATCACAAGCAACTAGTCTTTATAATCGGATAATCATGACCTTGTCATATTATCCCGATAGTTGCAACATAATAGAGGACCGGTTATGTATCTCTGCGTGATCATCATCTCCATATGACTGAAGTGATACTTCCGTCTTGACATCACACCCAATACACTACGATTCTCAATAAACCTAGAAGAGGCATACACAGAACATTTTAAAGTCTCGGACGACCAAAACCAAAGCGTATTAATTGTCGCAAGTATTAGCGATGCAAGTCTTAGGTTAAGACCAAATACATCTACCCTGATGCGGATTCCCATAGACACATAGTCATACTACCAATGGGATTTCGCGGGGTCTATCCAAAGTGAAGTTATTTTCGTACCATCGGCAAACACAACCTCCTATCACACTTGCATAAGTATCCAATACTTAAATATATGAGAACTATGCTGTTACGCTTCCATAACACGCACAAGTGCAATACTAGTCTATTCCGTATTATCAATGTCCAGTCTCGATAATACTACGACTATGGATATTTAATGATTAAATCTTAATGGATTGATACTGTCTCATATCTTATAATCTGGAACTAATCATAAGGACTTTTATTATTTATATATTCAAGTAATCTAATTACAAAATGATAAAATAGCAATTTCCTTTGTCACATAGTTAATTTGTACAAAAAACTACAATGTCTTTTACAAATAGTGACGCTATGGGTCATAATTTTCCAACAATCTCCCACTTGGCCTATAGCCAGTCACTCAAGTATCTAACACTTGAACTATGTACATGTCGCTCAAACTTTTGCTGAGGAATAGCTTTCATCAGCGGATCTGCAATGTTGTCATCTGATGCGACCTTCTCGATCTTCACATCGCCACGATGTATGATCTCATGAATCAGATGGAAACGTCGAAGAACATGCTTGGATCGTTGATGAGACCGCGGTTCCTTAGCCTGCGCTATAGCCCCGTTATTGTCACAATACAATGGAACAGGCTCAGCTGCTAACGGAACTACTCCTAATCCAATTAGGAATTTACGGATCCAAACTGCCTCTTTTGCTGCCTCAGCTGCAGCGATGTATTCCGCTTCTGTTGTTGAATCAGCAACAGTCTCTTGGTTGGAATATTTCCAGCTTACTGCTCCGTTGTTCAAAAAAAATATGTACCCAGATTGCGACTTACAGTCGTCTTTATCTATTTGGAAACTTGCGTCGGTAAACCCAGTTACCTCAAGTTCTCCATCTCCATAGATTAAGAACGTATCTCTAGTTCGTCTAAGATACTTAAGGATGTTCTTAACTGCAACCCAGTGACCATCACCTAGATCGGCCTTATAGCGACTACACATGCTCAAAGCATAAGAGACATCAGGTCGCGTACATATCATGGCATACATGATCGATCCGACTGCAGAAGCGAACGAGATCTGACTCATGTTGTCTCTCTCATCTTGAGTTTTAGGACACATGTCCTTAGATAGAGTAACACTATATGACACTGGCAACAGTCCCCTCTTAGACTGTTCCATGTTGAATCTCTTCAACACTTTGTCAATGTACGTGCTCTGGGAGAGACCAAGCAGCTTTTTAGATCTATCATGGTAGATCTTTATTCCCAGAATAAAGGCTTCTTATCCCAGATCTTTCATGGATAATTTTAATGAAAGCCAAGCTTTCACAATTGCAGCATGGGAATGTCATTGCCAATAAGCAATACATCATCAACGTAAAGGACAATGAATGTTAGTGCGCTCCCACTAACCTTCTTATATACACAAGGATCATCCTCATTTTGAACGAAATCATATTCTTTTATGATCTCATCAAAACGTTAGTTCCAAGAATGCGTAAAAGACAATGAATGTTAGTGCGCTCCCACTAACCTTCTTATATACACAATGATCATCCTCGTTTTGAACGAAATCATATTCTTTTATGATCTCATCAAAACGTTAGTTCCAAGAACGCGATGCTTGCTTCAATCCATAAATGGATCGATTTAACTTGCAAACCTTGTTCGCATATTTTGGTATGACAAAACCGTCAGGCTATTGCATATAAACATTCTCCAAAAGGTTTCAGTTAAGGAAATCGGTTTCGACGTCCATCTGCCATATTTCGTAATCGAAATATACAGCAATAGTAAGCATTATCCGAATGGATTTAATCATAACAACATGTGAAAAAGTTTAGTAGTAATCGACACCATGTCATTGACGATACCATTTCGCTACGAGCCTAGCTTTGTACGTTTGTATGTTGCCATCCATGTCGGTCTTCTTCTTGAAGACCCATTTGCAACCAATAGTTTACGCCTTCTGGTGCATCAACCAGTGTCCAAACTTGGTTGGTGTACATCGAATCTATTTCGGATTTCATGGCATCTTGCCATAAACCAGAGTCGATACCTTGTATCGCTTCCTTATACGTAGCAGGTTCGTCTTCCTCAATAAGATTAATATCCACATGAGGTGAGATCAGAAACTCATACCTCTCAGGTTGTTTTCTGACTCTCTCTGACCTACGCGGTTCTTGTGTATTCGAAGATTATGGTACAGTCTCATCCCTGATGAACTGTTCATGTTCCGTTAAGGAATCGGTGTCTAGAACAGTATCACTCTGATTTTCATCGAGTTCTACTTTCCTTCCACTTACCACTGCAATTAGGAATTCCTTCTCAAGGAAAACCGCATGTAGAGCAACAAAAACTTTGTTCTCTTGTGGGTTGTAGAAGTAATATCCTTTGGTTTCCCTAGGATAACCTACAAATAGGCATTTATCCGATTTGGGTTCAAGTTTGGTACTATCCAAACGTTTAACGTATGCCCAGCAACCCCAAATCTTCAGGAATGAGAAACCTGGTTTCTTTCCTGTCCATATTTCATACGGAGTCTGTTGAACAGACTTTGACGGAACCTTATTCAAAATAAGTATTGCATTGTTCAATGTATATCCCCAGAAGGAAATAGGTAGCTTAGTGCGACTCATCATCAACCTTACCATGTCCAACAAAGTTCGGTTTCTCCGTTCGGACACACCGTTTAATTGAGGTGTTCCGGGAGGAGTCCACTGTGAAAGAATATCATACTCTTTCAAGTAATAGAGAAACTCATTGCTCAAGTATTCTCCACTATGGTCCGACTGTAATGTTTTAATACTTTTGCCAGTCTGTTTTTCTACTTCGTGTCGAAACTCTTTGAATTTCTCAAAAGTTTCCGACTTGTGTCTCATAAGATACACATAACCATAACTCGATGCATCATCCGTAAAGGTTACGAAGTATTCATATCCACCTCTAACCTGGCTAGACATAGGCCCACATACGTCACTATGAACGAGGGCTAACAGTTCGGTGGCACGTGCACCTTTACCGCTAAAAAGTGTTTTAGGTATTTTGCCTAATAAACAAGATTCACAGACGACATATGAATTTGGATCAAATACGTCCAAGTACCCACTCTTCGAAAGTGTGGATATGCGAGTTTTGTTAATGTGTCCCAGACGACAATGCCACATATAAGTTTCATCTTTGTTACTTAATTTAAGCCTTTTGTTTGTTACATTATATGTTTGAGATTGATTTATATTCAAAATATAAAGACCATTATACACATCAGCAGTGCATATCTCAATATCATTTTTATACATAAAACACCCAGTGTTTCTAAATACAAAAGTATACCCACATTGGGCTAAACAAGATACAGAAATAATATTCCTAGTCCAACTAGGTACATAATAAAAATCTGATAAGTTTAGTACATGCCCCGAGGGCAGTTCCAAAATATAAGTCCCAACGGCCAAAACGGCGACTCTAGTCCCATTTCCAACTCGGAGGTCAATCTCTTCTGAGGCCAGTCTCCTGTTAATCTGCAGATCCTGCACATCAGTACATATATGAGTACCACAACCAGAATCAAAAATCTAATTTTTAAAACTAGAAGTAGACATGTTTATTTCTATAACAAACATACCTGAAGCCGGTGCCTTGCCCGCTTTGATTTCCTTCATGTGCGCCTTGTACTCACGGCGGTCACTCTTCCAGTGACCCCATTTGCCACACTATAGGCAGACATCTTGGGATTTATCATTTGCCTTCCCAGAAGACTTTGAAGATTTGGCATTGCCATTCTTCTTCTTCTTCTTCTTCTTCTTTTTTACACCTCCAGTAGCCTTTGGCCAAGCCTTGGCAGACTGAGATGTTGAAGCGAAGTGCGCCTCGTGCTTTTTACCCTTCAATAGCTTTTTTCTGCTTCACGCAACATTTCCATCAACTCTCCAAGAGTATGGTCGTGGTTCATCATGTTGTAGTTCATGATGAACCCGCTCCAGCTGTCAGGAAGAGACTACAAGATCAAATCTATAGAATTCTCAGCCTCAAAGGTTATGTCTAGCTGACCCAGCTGTTCGATGTCGGCAATCATCTATGACACATGGTGCTCGACAGATGTACCCTCTGACATTCGAGAGTGAAAGATCTTCTTCTACACTTCATACATTTGCGATCTAAGGTTAGATCGATGAAGGTCCTTCAATTTTGCCATCATAGTATAGGGATCCAATCCCTTGTTCTGGTGAAAAAATTGAGGGGTCATTGCAGCGAGCATGACGGATTGAGCAGAGTAGTTGTCATCGCTATGAGTCTTCCAAAGCTCAAGCTCAAGCGGCTGCTCATTTCCGGGCTTAGGCCCGAGAGGTCTCTTTATCGTATAGACCATTCTCTCAGCCTCTAGGACAATCATGAGGTTCATATCCCAGTCAGGAAAGTTCGCACCAATAAAGACATTTTCGCCAATGATAATGTCTCTAACCCCGATCTTTCCAGCCATCTTAATTGCAATAGTCTAACTATTCAATTAAAGATTTTTTGGTACAGTCCAACTGTTACAAGAAAATAATAAAATATTAGTCCAACTAATAAATATATAAAATGATGAAATAATTTGAAAGTGCGTATTGGCAAGTATTTGAACGAAATTACAAATTCAATACTAGCCTCCCACTATTTTTCGGCGAGCCTCTAACCCTCTGTTGAGTACTCGGGAAACCTTATTTCCTAGTGGGCTAGGATCCCGTTAATTAATACACAACTTTGACTTTGGCCAACAAGCTGTATGATATTTAACTAGGTAGATCTCTAAGATCAATTGGATCTCATCCAACTCCTAGATCCGGTAGGTGGACTTCCAAGTCCGAAACATATATACAATATATATGCCAATATATCCATTATAGTTTCCTAACCTTTTCCTCTAAATCAACTAAGCCTTGGCTTTGGCTCAACAAGCTTAATGATTCCAGTTAAGCGGGACCCATTGACTTTGGAAAGCTTCGTAATCCATGTCGATGAACAAGAAGTGATCTTGACTTTGGCCAACAAATCACAACTTGCCCAAGACATGCGATATGGAACAAAGATTTCATGGTTCAAACACATCCGCGATGGACATTGATCTTGACTTTGGCCAACAAACCAATGCCAATCTTGGATCTTGAGAAAGAACCACTCAATGGAAGGAAATCGCTTAATATTTTGTTGAGGGTTTTTCGCGTAAATTGGCAACCAATTTATTATCTTTGATTAGGTCTCATCATACACCTTTAAGCATGCATTCTAAAAGCATAATAAGGCACGATAAATAAAATAATAATGATATGCTGATGGATATCTCACAAATTGTTCCTAGAACAAATCACTCTATTTCCTCTCCCCGGCTAGCACTATTCTAACTTCAACCCAATTACATAATACAATAAATAAACCTCATTACATTGAGGGGAATTGGTGAGAAGAGAATTACAAAGAGTCAAGAGATAAAGGCTGGACACGCAGGTCCAATTTAATAAATTCTAAATTTATTACAACAATTTCCAAAATTGCCCTCACCCATCTAATATCCATCCGATATACATTATTCATACAATACATCCATGTATTCACACAAAACATGTTATTCAATCAATCTAATCCAATTAATTAATCTTTGAATTAAGTGATCATTCAATGTTCAAACAACGATTTGATTTGCGCGAGTCCACCTCGTTTAAGAATAAGTACTAAAAGTGCGTATTCTTGAATTATATCGAACTACAATTTTAAATCCGATTTAATTTGTATTCAATACTAATTCTTATTTAATTCCAAATTAAATAATTACACTTTATTAATGTGTCTTTTAGACTTAGATTCTAAATCCAATCTTAATGGGTCTCAAATGCCCAATTAACATCCAATGTTAATTTAATTAAAGTCCAATGGGCTTTTAATTAATTTCATAAGGCATGGGCTTTGGCTAACATGGGTCAAACCCAAATGCCAAGACCCAATTAAGGAATCACCCTATTTGCCATAAAATTATTTTCGGCCCATTAGGCCCAATTAAATTTAAAAGGTCCATTTATTATATTTGGACTTAACGGAATGGTTTTAGTCCCAATTTGTATCCAATCCAATTGTCCTAAACCAACTTCGCCCAACCAAGCCCATTAGGCCCAAATATAATAATTTTGGCCCAATTCCAAATTAAAGCCTTATTAATTAAATTCCAATATTCCAAATATCATAATTTATTTAATTAAAGTGTATAGCCATAATTAATTAGTTAAATTAACATTTCCAAAACACCAATTTAATTAATTAATCATGCTTTTTCATTTTCAATACATGTCCAACACAATTGAAGCAAAATCAAACTCCAACATGCTTCCAAGGCTCATGGCAATTTAGGCTTTTATATCCGATTTTGATTTCAATCCAATTAAATCACAAATCAATATACTCAAGCATTTTAAACACATCCAATGGTCTAAAAAATCAAAAATCACCATGACATATTAAGGCTCAAAGTCTCGGCCAAGCCAAAAATTTGGGGAAAAATTATCTAATCAAATTTTTTATAAAATTAATAATGCATAACTCTAAGTTAGTATAATCTAAGCATACTCAAACAATCAATTTGATAAAATCATGCTCCAAGCAAAAATACCCAAATTCAAGATTATGAACCCTAATCAATTTCATGCTTAATTTGGCTCTTGATACCATTGTTGGGTTCTCTAAGAACATGTCTAGGATCAAATTAAGCATAAAAGATGTGAATACACAAAGTAAGATTGTGGAAAATATACTCACTTTGATCGGTTTCTTGGATGTGTTGAGAACAAAATTTTTGCTCCTTTAAAAATGCTCCAAGCTCCTCTTTGATTTGTATGGTTGAGCTCCAAGCTTGATGAATGAATTCCAAACTCTTGGGAATGGTTTCCCTATCACCTTTGTAGACTCTTTGATGTGCTAGCAATGAAGAAAATTTGCAACAAATTTTCTCACTATGAGAGGGAAGCTCTCGGCTTCAACAAAGAAAAGAGGGAGAGAAAGTTTTTTCAATTTTCGAGTTGTGTTATTTGATTTCCAAACTCAAAATTATGATATACAAAATCCAAGATTTGGTATTAGTCATTCAAAAAATGAATAAACAATTACAAAGTGTGTAGAGATTGGTTGGAGTAAAAAACAAGTAAGCTTAGATTTACACTCCAATTCAACCACTTCCATCACAACTCAAAAGTGATGTAAGTCAAGTGGGTCTCACCATTGTAAATTCCGAATTTACGTCGAAGAATCTCAACGCGCAACTTTGCTCGGGCTCGAGTTCGTTTAATTTCGTATTAACGAATTTACCATTGCGACACAATTAAAGTCGCTCGCGAATTAATTCTAAATTAATTCGTTCGCCCGAATTAAAATCCAATTTTAATTCCACTTTGAAATCTAATTTCAATTTAATATATCGAATATATTATTTTAATCGATTAATTCCAAATTAATCGCTCTCTCTCTTCTATACGAATTTTATCCCAGATAAATTTTCACCGTAATTAATCCCAGATTAATTTTCTCTCTCTTCTAATTAATCTCAGATTAATTATGTTCGAGTCAAACGTCATCGGTGAATCTTCGGGAAGCGACCCATGAGATCCCTGGATATGTTGGCAGTAAATCCGGTCGTCAGACTATTCGAATACGTGCGTACCTCGTACCACGTTCTTACTGATTTACAAGACATTGTTGGCTTCTAGCAAAGCACCGTGCCTACCCAATTCTCCAGAAATATTCTTTAAGGAATATATTATCTTTGTCAGGCGTAGTATACGTAGTATTGCGTGTTGCGATCGAGTATCAGATGTCACATGCAAGGCTTGGGGCTGGAATAGTGTCTGCCTCGTACAAAGCATATATCAGATCACAAGCAACTAGTCTCTATAATCGGATAATCATGACATTATCATATTATCCTGATAGTTGCAACATACGAAGAGAACTAGTTATGTATCCCTGCGTGATCATCATCTCTATATAAAGTCCCGGACGACCAAAACCAAAGCGTATTGATTGTCGCAAGTATTAGCGATGCAAGTCTCAGGTTAAGACTAAATACACCTACCCTGATGTGGATTCCCATAGACACATAGTCATACTACCAATGGGATTCCGCGGGGTCTATCCAAAGTGAAGCTGTTTCCGTACCATCAGCAAACAAAACCTCCTATCACACTTGCATAAGTATCCAATACTTAAATATATGAGAACTATGTTGTTACGCTTCCATAACACGCACAAGTGCAATACTAGTCTATTCTGCATTATCGATGTCCAGTCTCGATAGTACTACGACTAGGGATATTTAATGATTATAGCTTAATGGATTGATATTGTCTCATATCTTATAATCTGGAACTAATCAAGGACTTTTATCATTTATATATTCAAGTAATCTAATTACAAAATGATAAAATAGCAATTTCCTTTGTCACATAGTTAATTTATACAGAAAACCACAATGTCTTTTACAAATAGTGACGTTATGGGTCATAATTGTCCAACACGAGGTAGACAGAATCCTGCTGGATCCCGGGAGTGCAGTGGATATAATTTCCAATGAGACCTTGGATGGGCTCGGGATAGAATACGCAACCATGACCGAGGACGGAACTCCCCTGTACGGTTTCGGGGGCTCAACTATCGTTCTGTTAGGAAGAATACAATTGCCAATGACAATCGGGACCCATCCTCGGACTCGAACTATTATGATGAGTTTCACTGTGGTGGACTGCATGAGCAGTTTCCAGGTCATTATTGGTCGGCCTTTTATGATGAAGACAAAGGCTGCAATGTTGTGCTACTACTTAAAGTTGAAGTTCCCTACCCGGGACGGGATTGGAATTGTGTGCGGGAGCCAGAAGGTGGCCCGGAGTTGTTTTTCCACCCTCTCAAGGGAAACCCTCTGCATTGAAGAGGGTGCCCAGAAGAGAAAAAGGAATGAAGACGGGGAAGAGACGAGTAGGGGTCCGGGTCCTCGGCCAAAGAAGGTTGCCCGGCTGGGGGCGGTCGAAGAGTTGGAGTTGGTGGAGCTCTTCGGACTGGAGAAAAATGTAAAAATAGGGGTAGACTTAGACGAAGCCCTGAAACGGGACCTGCTGAAGTTTCTAAAGCAGTACCCGGACGTTTTTACATGGGGGCATGATGATATGTCCGGGATAGATCTGAAATTTATCAATCATCGTTTGGCGGTAGATCCGGCCCACAAACCGGTCAAGTAAAAAAGAAGAATTTTTAACCAGGAGCGGTGTGAGGCAATGGCTACCGAGGTAGAAAAGTTGTTGAAAGCCGGTTTTATCATAGATGCGAAGTACTCGGATTGGGTATCGAATGTGGTATTAGTGAAGAAGCCCAACGGGAAGTGGAGGATGTGCGTGGATTTCACCGACCTCAACAAATGTTGCCCGAAAGATAGCTTCCCACTGCCAAAGGTAGACCAATTGGGGGACTCAACGGCCGGCCACAGGCTGCTCAGCTTTATGGATGCACTCTCGGGGTATAACCAGGTCAAGATGCATCCTGAGGACGAGGAGAAGACAATTTTTATTACCGATCAGAGGCTTTATTGTTATAAAGTGATGCCCTTCGGTTTGAAAAATATCGGGGCAACCTTTAAGAGGTTGGTGAACAAGATTTTTAAGCCACTGATCGGCACATCAATGCTGGTATACGTTGATGATATGATAACAATGTCTAAGAAGCCAGGTTGTCACATGGCCGATCTGAAGATGACCTTTGAGTTACTGAGGAAGCATAATTTAAAGCTCAACCCGGAGAAGTGTGCTTTTGGAGTGGCCTTAGGAAATTTTTGGGCTATATGATGAGCTCCCGAGGCATAGAGGCGAATCCTCAGAAGATCCGAGCTGTTCTGGATTTGAAATATCCCGAAACAGTAAAGGAAGTGCAAAGCCTAACCGGCCGGGTGGCCACACTAAATCGGTTTATTTCCTGAGCAACCGAAAAATGCCACACTTTCTTCAAAGTCATCAAGAAGACAAAAAAGGAAGTCAACTGGACAGCAGAATGCGAGAGGCCTTCCTGCAGTTAAAGCAGTACCTGACACAACCCCCAATTCTAGCAAAGCCCACCCCAGGTGAGACTTTATTCTTGTACTTGGCTATTTCTAAGCATGCTGTAAGTTCAATACTAGTGCAAGAGGCCGACAAAGTTCAAAGGCCAGTGTATTATGTTAGTAAAGCTTTGTTAGATGCTGAGACTAGATATCCAACACATGAACTGGTAGCCTTGTCTTTAATTACTGCGGCCCGGAAGTTACGACCTTACTTCCAGGCCCATCCTATTGGGGTCTACATCGACTGTCCTTTGAGACAGATCCTGCAGAAACCAGAGGTCTCATGTAGGTTGGTGAAGTGGTCGGTAGAGTTGAGCGAACATGACATTTCTTACCTACCAATGGCAGCGGTAAAAGGTCAGGCTTTGGCAGACTTTGTTGCTGAATTTACAGAATCCCATATTTTGACCATTGTGGAAGACAGATGGGAGTTTTCGGTAGACGGATCTGTCAGCTCACAAGGTGGTGGGGCCGGGATCGTATTGAAGAATGGTAAATGTGAAGAAGTAGTGTACGCCTTGAGATTCTCCTTCGAGGCCACAAACAATGAGGCTGAGTATGAGGAAATTTTAGCCGGTCTAAGGTTGTGTACGGTGATGGGTGTTCACAATGTAGTTGTGAGAAGTGACTCTCAGATGGCCATTCAGCAACTGAAAGGAGAGTTACAGGCCATGGAGCCGAATATGATAGCCTACTTGGTCGAAGTAAAAAGGTTGGTCGAAAAAATGGGGAACGTGCAGTTTGAGCAAATCGGCCAGGAAAACAACTGTGAAGCAGATTCTTTAGCACGACTCGCATCTTCAATCAGATCGGAAAAGCCTAGAACAGTCCCTATAGTTTGTCTTCAAGTAAAAAGTGTGGGAGAGCTCGAGGTAGTGGAGCTGGCTGTAGAAAACGAATCTTCATGGATGCAACCGATCATGAAGTATTTGGAAACTGGGGAGACACTCTGAAGAAAATAAGGAGGCCAGGAAGCTGAAGTATAAAAGCACCAAGTTTTCCCTGATTGAAGGAGTGATATACCGAATGGGCCATACAGTACCACTCCTGAGATGTTTAGCAGAGGAAGAGGCTGATTATGTGCTCAGGGAAATTCATGCAGGAATTTGTGGGAGTCTTTTCGGGGGACAATCAATTACCTTTAAAGCTTTAAGGCAATGGCTATACTGGCCAACCATGCATCATGATGGTATAAGGGTAGCCCGAAAGTGCGAAGGATGTCAGAAGAATGCCAACATCCACCACTAGCCAAAGAATAATTGACTACTCTATCCAGCCCATGGCCATTCGCCCAGTGGGGACTGGATATCATCATACCGATGCCGAAAGAGCGAGGACAGTCAAAATATGACATTGTTGCCATAGGTTATTTTACCAAATGGGTGGAAGCCGAGCCCTTGTCCGCAATCACATAGAAGAGAGCGACTGATTTTTTAAAGAAGAATGTTATCTGTAGGTTCGGGATCCCCCGGGCCGTTGTCATAGATAATGGAAGTAGTTCGACAGCAAAGGCTTCAGGAAGCTCTGTGAGGTTCTTCAAATCACTTTAAGACTCGCTTCGCCTTCCCATCCCAAGTCTAATGGACAGGTTGAGGCAACCAACAAAACTATCAAGGTAAATCTTAAGGCTCGGCTCGAAACTTGCAAGGGATTATGGGTCGAGGAGCTACCAGAAGTATTGTGGGCACACCAGACGACCTGTAAGGATTCCACAGGGGAAACTCTATTTTCCTTATCTTACGGGTGTAAAGCGGTTATTCCAGCAAAGATCGGGATGACTACCCACAGGGTCTGGCATTTTAAGGACGAACAGAATGAAGAGCTCATCATAAATCATCTCGACCTGATCGAGGAAAAGAGGGAAAAGTCAGCCATAAAGGCAGTTATCTATCAGCAAAGAATGGCCCATTTCTATAACAAAAAGGTTCGGACCCGGTTTTTCCTTCTGTACGACTTGGTATTGAGAATGGTCATCTTGAACACTCGAAGGCCGGAGGAGGGATCGTTAGGTGCCAAGTGGGAAGGGCCATATAAAGTTGTGGAGATTGTGAGAACGGATGCCTATCTTTTGGAACAATTCGACGGCACACGGCTCAAGTGTTTCCCTCAGCTCAGGGGCAGGTTACGTCCCACCGAGGCAATCTCTTCGGTCTGAGGACGTAACATTCCCCCAGAGCCAAGTGTTTCCCTCAGCTCGGGGTCGGGTTACGTCCCACCGAGTCAATCTCTTTGTTCTAGGGACGTAACATTCCCCCAGAGCCAAGTGTTTCTCTCATTTCGGGGTCGGGTTACGCCCCACCATATGATCTTATTTTTTACTCGGGTTATCTCCTCATGGCCGGGCCTCGAGTGATCGTTTACAAGAAAGCATCCGGAGTAAATTATGAAAGGCAAAAAGTGGAATAGAAACGTGCATCAACAAAACAGTTGTAAAAAGTTATTACAAAGAAAGTAAAGTTTGTTCAAGTTTACATAAGGCCCCGTTTGGGTTACCCCTTATAAATCTGCCCGCGCATGGGCAATTGGTTCTTCCTCAATAGGTTCGGGTGGCAGATGGCTAGGCTCGGCCTCGGGAGGAGAGACAGTGGCTTCCGCATGAACAGTTTGAGAGGCCTCGGCAATTATAGCTTCGGGGGCAGGAGTAGGAGGCTCAGGTCGGTTCTCTTCAGGAGCTGGGGGCACCGGGACGACTGAAATGGGATCGCGATCCAGCACTTCTTCAGGAGAGGGGGTAGCCATTTTTGAAACTCCTCCTGGGATATTTTCCCTTTGCAGAAGCGGATGGCCGCATGGATAGGCCCCATATCCAGGTTGGGCAATATCATCGGGATAATTTCGGCACAGTCCCCGACCCCTTCAAGCCTAATCGCATCCTTCTCGGCCTCTCATTTAGTCTCTTTTTTCTTGAGTTCCTCCCGAACTCATTCAACCTCTTCATTCTAGGCCCTCAGCTTGGCCTCGACACTGCACACCTCCACCTTCAAGATCCTATTGTTAGCCTGGGCAGCCTCCAACTCTTTCTTGGCAGTCTCAGCATTTTTCATTTCCAGAGAGGCGGCAGTCCTAAGAGATTTGTTTGTTGAATGAGCCTCGACCGCGGCCAGCTCCAGGTTTTTATTATTTCATCTTTATTAGCCAGCTCGGCCTCCATTTCGGTAATACGGCTCTGAAGTCTCTAGGCTTGGCCACCCTCAGATAGAAGGCGCAGGAGGAGTCTTTGTTCTTGGCCGCCAAATAGGTTACCTGCCGAGAAGAAATAGAAACTTAGAAATCAGTTTAAGTCAAGAACTCAGAACGGAAATAGGAGAAACGTGGCTACCTTGGCCATCTGGGAGCATAGCCCCATAACTACATCCTCGGGAGAAAAATCCTCATATTTCAGAATCCTCGCCAGATGGACTGCTTCAGCCAGTTCATTGAATGTCGGCACAAGATGGGAAGTGGCCTCCCTGATGTCCTGACTGAGGTCTTCGGCGCCGAGAATCACAGCGCCTTTCCACATTTTGAAGGTGCCCTCCGGCGTTTTCCTCTCTTTCCGAGCTTCCTTCCGAGCTACTTGTTTTTTGCTCAAGGCATGCTCTTCCTCTATCTCATGGATCAACTCGGTTTCCCCTACCCCGATCAGACGTCTCTTTTTTCTAGAAGGTTTTGGGGGCTGGCAGGTCGGGCTGTGGTTGTTGGCGATGCCCTGGATGGTGGAGACAAACTTTGAACAGTCGGTGGAGCCACTTCTTCAACAACTTTTTTTGCCTCGGCACTTGTTGACCATTTCCGAGAGGGCCCGGCTTCAGCTTGGCTGTCTTTCTTTGTAGCACCGGCTAGTTGATCAAGATACTTGGGTCTCTTTGACATTCCTACAAGATGACAAAAGCACGATCAGCTCGGCATTCCAAAAAAAGAGGGGGGCAAAACACACAAACAAACAATCTCAGGTAATTCTATGAGGTCAGCCAAGGGATCTACCTAGCCACCCCGGGACCTTCGGAGGAGCAGTCCGGACAAGGCCCAACTCGACGAAGGATGCATCATTAACCAGTTTCTTCCAATGGTCAGCATATCACCGAGCGTGCTTTATCCGCACCCGGATCCTGTGAGAGACCTTGAGGGCATCCCTCCAGCAGGTTGAAGAGATTCAAGAAGTTAAAATTCTATCATGAAAGGGAAAAAATAAAAACATTAAGGGTTTGGTTCCTAACCTCCCGCCCTAAAGATATCTGGGACTGAAGTCTCTTCTTCAAATGTTCTCAAAGTCCGACCCCAATCTCATGTGGCCCAGAACCACATGTCTTTGAAGTTCTTATTAGAGTCGGAAAGTTTGCGGACGATGTTGGATGAATCGGCATAGGCAGATAGATAGTACCAACCGTGATGTGTTTTGGGGTTGGCCTTCAATCTATATAGCCTCTTCACCTCTTCAATGGTCGGTTCACTGAGGCATGTCCGGTGCCAAATCACATACAACCCGGCCAGAATCCTCCAGCTGTTCAGACTCAGCTGACAGGGGGCGATTTCCATTTCGGCCAACGACAAGGCAAAGTATGGTTGAATGGGCAACCGAAGACCACATTCGAAGAAGGCCGGGAGAAAGGCAACTGAGCCCTCATCAAGTTGGTTGGCATGATCAAATGGGCGAGGGACTTCAAGGGAAATGTCTATTGGGATCTCATAGCGTTGTCGGAGCAGGGCCAGATCATCCTCAGATATCTTAGAAGGCCGATTCATATCCAATGTCGAGCATTCGAGTTTGCCGGGCTCCGGATTCTTCCGAGGAATTATGTGGTGATAAGTGTCTTGTTCAATTTCGGAGGGAGTAGGGGTGGTATCAGGGTCCTCTATGCTGGGTGCCCCCGAGCTTGAGGAAAGTTCTTAGGCACGAGGAGACAAAGGATTTGCAGGGTTTTCCGAGGAAGACTCGATGACAGACATTCCTGACAACCGGAGTGGGTGAAAAGGTCAGTCAATGGTTAATTTCGAATTATCAAGAACTTGGTCAGTTACCCTAGATTTCCGGGAACCTGAGTCTGCGGTCTCTAGATGCCCTAGCAATAGTCACAAACATAAAACCTTTTTCCTAGCAACATCAAGCCAAACACAAAACCCAAAACGACCCGAAATTATCCTAACCTATTACCAATCATTCCTACCAAACGCATATACACAACGAAAATCCCAAAACAAAGACATGTTTCACCACATACAGC
The DNA here is from genome assembly GCA_019454045.1 of Zanthoxylum bungeanum. Classification (NCBI taxonomy): domain Eukaryota; kingdom Viridiplantae; phylum Streptophyta; class Magnoliopsida; order Sapindales; family Rutaceae; genus Zanthoxylum; species Zanthoxylum bungeanum. The sequence continues at coordinate 9,281 of SKCR01048911.1, read as the reverse complement.
AAAAACACAAACAAACTTAAAAAAGAAAAACACAACTCGTGAAACGTAAAGCAAGGAGGTCGTTCAGAGACTTACTTGGTTCTTCTTGAAGGATTGAAGGTTGCTCTGTGTGGCCTGGTCATTCGTTGATTTCACTGGTCACGGTTGGGAGAGAAGAGAGTTCTTGCCGTTAGGGAAATTCAAATTTTCGTAAAATGGGTGAAAAAGGTTTGCTTTGCCTTCTTATAGTCAGACCGGTGCATTTGAAATCGTTAGATTGAACAAGAGCGTCGGATGTACGCCACATGTCGCCTTCAGAAGTGATCTGCCAGAGTTGGATGGACGGTTGAGATTGGGCGTCTTTTGAGTTGGCGGTGACGGTCGGTTTACTTGCTTTTTGGCGAGACGCCGGCGGATGGTTGACAAGTGTCAGGCTCAGATAAAACCCTATAAGTGATTTGATGGCAATTTAATGGGATGTGACGGTTGCGCGTCTCAAGATAAGGTTTCCAAAATGGTAATAAAGAGGTTCCGCTTTGGTTGGAAAGAGATCAGACCGAGCACATAAATTGTACCGAGGACAAGATGATTTCGGACCGATGAGTTTTCTCTTTTAGTTTCGACTGCGAAGGTCGGCCACCAGTTTATCAACCACACCATTCTTTTTATAGTTCCCGGCACCAACTCGTATACTCGTTGGAACCGAGAACTAGGGGACAGATGTTGGTGGTAAATTCTGGTACCAAGGCATTTGAACAGTACGGCAAGGGTAGAAGGGATATTTTCCTCTGCATAGAAGATCAGCTTCCACAAAGGTTGACTTTTCATATGGTATTGCCGACCACATGAAATGACATGTGCCAACAGTAACGGCCGAGCACATGGTAACCAATGACCGACCACTTCAGCACGGTATATTTTCAGATCGGTAGCAGTATTCACAGTTCAGATGACCATTGTGACCGACCTCCTGGAGACCGATCAAATGGCGGGATATTTTCCACCGCCTCATTCTTATAGGATAAGATAATGGGACACCATTCTTACAAGATAAGATAATGGGACATCATTCTTACAGGTGCAGAATACAAGATAAAGTAATGGGACATAGTAATAAAAGAAGTAAGATATTTTCGGCCAAGTGGCCTTGGGGGAAAGAATTTCATTAATGAGCCCACATGGGTGACATCATCTAGATGGGGGAACAACACCGCCTTCTTACTAGTATAAATAGGAAGGGGAAACACATTTGTAAGGGATAGCTAGTTGATTAAAAAAACGAGATTACAAAAGAAGGAATAGAACTATCCTGTAAACCCAAACAACTCGGTTTTTACATTGACCGATCACAAAACAGGTCGGTCGAGCACATTTCAATAATAAAACATCCCACCCATTTTGTGCATGTGGACGTAGGTTGGATTCGATCCACCGAACCACGTTAAACTCTTTGTTGATAAGTGTGTTCATCTACTTTTTAGCCAAAGTTTGATTTTGGTCTCTCATAACCAAAAAAATTCACATTTGAAGGAGGATCGTCCGGGAAGCAGTATTCTCTTATTGCCCCTGAGACGAAAATCCGCAGTCAAACACTATTTATTTCAATGGATTGCGATTGATTATTATCATGCATCCTAAGAGTTTAGAGTTGCTCTTATTAATTTAGGGAAAAAAAAAAAAAACAATGCGTAATAAATAAATAAATAAGAAATATGAAGTGTTACTTGAATTTATATAAACGTTACTGAACCTAACTAACTTATTCCTCCCAAATTTGTTATTATATGTCTCTTAACATGATTAAGTAATCATAATTGCCATTACTCTTAAGGTACAAAGTTTGTGAGCCAAAAAAAAAAAAAAAAAAAAAAAAAGGGTTATGCTCATAATAATGTCACATTATTGGATCAAATGCACCAAAAAAAATAATTTTTTTTTTTATAATAATAATAACTAACATATCAAATTATGGTAGATGTCCAAACTGTAACTTCTAACAATTACACAACCTTCACGCAATATAAATTTTAGTTTCCAACACAATAATAGATACTTCCATTTTACAATAACATATACTAAAAATGACACCCAATTATAAATGATATGAACTAAAAAAAAAACCACAGATCTTTGGACTCGAAAAAACCCGCGCATAGCGAAGGGTTCTATACTAGTTATTACTTATGTTATGCGGTTCAAACAATTCAATATGATTTGCAGAATATTTTGGAGTTGCTCTCATAAGCAAATATTATGGAACAAATATGTAATTATATTTTGGGGTTATTATCATTTTATTATTTCAAAAATTAGGAAATAATAAATAGGTGTAAAAAATATAAAACTGTAATATTTTATTACTATATCCTTACAAAATTTTCATTTTTTAATTTTTTTGATTAAAGTATAGTCATAAAATATAATACTAATAAAATATAAAATATAAATTTATACAAATATAATAATATATTCATATCAATATTCCTGATAACAATTTGTTATTTCTCAGTGAAACGATGACAACCCTTTTTAAAAAATAAATAAATAATATGTTACCCATTATAACAAAGAAAGATTTTAAATGCACCAAATGATTTTATTAGATAAGCGGGGAAGATGCCACATCACATCGAGAACTTCATATTGATGGATAGGGCAGAAGATTTGTGTCATAAATTTTGATTACTTATTACTTAATTTCTGTGAGTAATTAATTATACTTTTTTTTAATAAAAAATCTTATTTTCCATTAATTATTATAAAAAAAAAATCATACATTTTTATTTATTTATTTATTTATTTATTAATCTTAAAATTTTAAGTTTTATTCATCTTTAACCATTTTTATTCCCTTTTAATCATTTGACTAATAAGAGGTTTGACATACTTTTTTTCTTCTTTTTATCTTTATATAGCAAAAAAAATTACCGCTCATGTGAACAATAATTTTTTTGGCTTTAAAAAATAAATGGGTGGGCAAGCTTAAATATATTTTTAACTCATTATCCCTCATTTACACATTGTGATTACAAAACCCTTATTTTTATTTCAAATACACAAATCATTTATAGTCACATTGTAAATGTGTCTAAACAAATACACATTATGACCCACATCTAATTGATAGTCATTTTATAACTGTAAATAATAAATACAGTCACAATGTGATTGCCGTCACAAATGTGATTGTGCTCAATATGCCTGACAGTGGTAATATGACCGAGGATCAGCAATATGATTGAGATAATTAATGTGATTGATGCCACAAGTGTGACTAAGGGTCGGCAATGTGACCATACTTAATGTAACTGATGGTCGACAATGTGATTGAGACAACTAATTTGACTGACATCACAAATGTGATTGTGTTCAATGTGACTGAGGGTCGACATGTAGCTAATATAACTAATTTGATTGAGATTACAAATGTTACCGAGGGTCCACAATATGACTATGCTCAATGTGACTAAGGGCTAACAATATGACTGAAATAACTAATTTGACCAAGTCACAAATGTTACAAAGGGTCAACAATGTGACTGGATTCACAATTATGACTGTGCTCAATGTGATTGAGATAACTAACTTGATAGAGTTGGCAATATGATTGAGACATCCCTTATAGTCACATTGTGATTGTGGGTAAAAATATAATTATGATTGAGTTATTTGTTATTTAAATAAAATATTATTGTTACTGTACTCAATGTGATATAGGGTTGACAATGTGATTGAGGTAAATAATGTGAATGAAGTTAAGTAAAATTATTAAGCACACATAATATTACTAACTTGACATAGAGTTGGCAATATGATTGAGATATCCCTTATAGTCACATTGTGATTGTAGGTAAAAATATAACTATGATTGAGTTATTTGTTATTTAAATAAAATATTATTGTTACTGTACTCAATGTGATATAGGGTTGACAATGTGATTGAGATAACTAACTTGACATAGAGTTGGCAATATGATTGAGACATCCCTTATAGTCACATTGTGATTGTGGGTAAAAATATAACTATGATTGAGTTATTTGTTATTTAAATAAAATATTATTGTTACTGTACTCAATGTGATATAGGGTTGATAATGTGATTGAGGTAAATAATGTGAATGAAGTTAAGTAAATAATGTGCTCAATGTGATTGAGATAACTAACTTGACATAGAGTTGGCAATATGATTGAGACATCTCTTATAGTCACATTGTGATTGTGGGTAAAAATATAACTATGATTGAGTTATTTGTTATTTAAATAAAATATTATTGTTACTGTACTCAATGTGATATAGGGTTGACAATGTGAATGAAGTTAAGTAATATTATTGAGCACACGTAATGTAATTTGCAGTCACCAATATGTCTGAGGTAAAATGTGATTATAACGAAGGTCAATGTGAAGTACATGTAACGTAACAACTTCAAGGCTAATTTTGACCTAATGTAAGTCCTAATTTAAGAGAGGTTTGTTGATGAAAGTTGTAAATATGTATGTTAAGTATACGTATATTTTTAAATATTGTGATTTGGAGCCCAAATGAAATAGATTTGAGTGTTTGAAAATGGTTAGTTTGAAATTATTATATTCTTATTAATGTAAGAGTCGTTTTTTATTTTTGTCGAAATATATTGACAATAGATATTGTTTTAAAATTTATGGTTTGTATATCGATAATATATAATTTTTTATGAAACATTTCATATTTTGGGAGATATTTACCTTTTAAAGTAAAAGTGGAAAAGAAATTATTTATTTCAAACATATACCGCATAGGCGCGTGGAGTGTTTGTTTTAATTTTTTTTTAAAATTCTTCGTCCCTTTAATAATTTCACACCCATATGTTTAAAAGTAATTTCTTAAATTTAGCTTGAGTTAAATAATCCTTATTGGTTTTTTTAATAAAAACCATAATTAATTAACTTATCCCAATTGCCCGAAAAGTTCTTCGGAGAACGCAAAAACATCCATCTTCACTTCTGCCGTGGTCATTTAGCCAATCAATCAAATAGAGTTTAAATTATAGTTAATCAAACTACAATTTAGAGTAGGTCCGGCAGCGGTTCGATTCCAAACTAGAATCGAAATTGGATCCTTCTGAAATTTCCGATTTTAGGAATTGGCGGTTTCGATTTCTGGAACCGAAACCACAATTTTACGGTTCGGTACCGGTTCCGGAACGTCAAAAATAAAATTGAATAATGAATTAGTGAAGTAATTAGTGAAATACGAAATTTAATTATGAAGATTTTTTATTATGTTGATATTTATATATTAATATTTTTTCTTTAATTAAAATTAATTAAATATATATTTAATTTTATTAATTTTATTAATTTTATTAATTTTTCTTTTTTTTTAATTAATATGGTTTTTGGTTCCAAAACTGGAACCAGAATCGTAATTTTACAGTTCAATTATGGTTAATCTTTTTGAGGAACCATAACCGTCGATTCCAGAACCTCAGCCGGGCCTAATTTAGAGTTTCTTTAATTTAATTCTTTAATAAAAAAAATATAAGTAAAATAAAATAAATGGAGAAATGAAATGTGGGACTGGTGGGTTGCGATTGACTCGTTATATAATTTATAATTATGAATATGATCCCCAAGTGGTGTGGCTTGGAGATAAAGAACTCAGGATTTACTTGTTAGATTATGGGTTCGAATCTAGAAATGTAATTCTTATAAGACTCTAGGATAATCTGAGGTTTTATCTGCTCAATTTAATCTGGATCGGATGATTTGAAGAGTAGATTTCCATTATTTTGGAAGGAAAAAAATATGAATATGACCAAAATTAATAATCCAGTTTTGTGAATATTTTAAAGCAACAAATTTTAAATGTTTAATTAATTTTTACTGGTAAATCTTTCGCGAATAATGACCACCTATATGAAATGACAATAAATAAATTAATAATGTAAAATGAGATGATAAGGGAACCGATGGTAAAGCCGATACAGCTAGAGGTGCAGGTCATGATGATGATAGTTGTACTGAAAATCTCAAATATATCTGGAGTAATAAATGTGCCAAGCCTTGAATGTTGATTGAATCCATTTGCAATGATATGATTCCATTTGAAGAGTGCAAAAGGCCCAAGTGATGTTCCTTCATAGGCAACCTTCCATATGTTATTTATATCTTATTGTATTGGAAATTAATTCAATTCATTCATTCATACATGTTAGATGATAGTGAATTTACAATGATATGAGTCTTTATATAAGTTACATAAAAAATAAAAATAGAAAATGAATCCTATAATAATTAACAATAATAATGAATATAGGAAATATGCATCTAATAAATAAATATAATAAAATCATGAATCCTAAAGGTACTAGGAATTCTATTTTGGATCTTGATTCCATAATATAGATTTTCATAATAATATTCCTTAACACCCCATCAAACTCAAGCTGGTGACGAAGGAACAAGCTTGATGTTGTATCTTGAAATCAGAGAGCGGAGTCTTGAAATTTGAACTTTTGAAACATGGAGGTTGGAAACCTTGAGATAACTGATGAGCTTTAATCTATGAAGCCTGAAGGGGGAACCGAAGCCCAAGAGGATGTCGAAGCCGGATAGTTTTAACCTACGAAGCCCGAAGGGGGAGCCGAAGCCTAAGAGGGTGCCGAAGCCTGAGAGCTTTAACTTACGAAGCCCGAAGGGGGAGCCGAAGCCCAAGAGTATGCCGAAGTTGGAGAGCTTTAACTTATGACGCCCGAAGGGGGAGCCGAAGCCCAAGAGGGTGTCGAAGCCGGAAAGCTTTAACCTACGAAGCCTGAAGGGGGAGCCGAAGCCGAAGAGGATGCCGAAGCCTGAGAGCTTTAACCTACGAAGCCCGAAGGGGGGGCCGAAGCCCAAGAGTATGCCGAAGCCGGAGAGCTTTAACCTATGACGCCCGAAGGGGGAGCCGAAGCCCAAGAGGATGTCGAAACCTGAGAGCTTTAATCTACGAAGCCCGAAGGGGGAGCTGAAGCCCAATGGGGAGCTTTAACCTACGAATAGGCATGGCAAGCAGACCCGGCCCGGGTCCGCATGGACCCGGATGACCCGGGTCTGTTTTTTGAAGACCCGCATGTTACCGGGTCCGGGTAGTTCCAGGAAAAAAAAAACAAATTAACTTAGCTTAATATTTGACACTGCCCTCTCTATGCATTCACATTATTAGCTCATCTAAACGAAAACATGCTACCAGCAACATAAGGGTTTCACATTTTTGTTTTTGAAGTGCAGCCAAAATATGAAAAAAAAAATGTGATAAACTTGTCAACAACAATACATTTTGAGTTCACCACTGGAAAAGACGGAGGTTAAAAAAAGAAAAGAGAAAAAAAAAACAAAAAAAAAATGGTGGAGTTGCTGATCCCTGGTCCGGATCCGGGTTGACCTGGGCCGGACCCGGATGTGTTTTACCGGGTTCACATCCGGACCCGGGTCCCCTAAAGAGTTTGTGGATCCGGATCCGGGTCCGTACGGACCCGGGTCCGGATCCAGAAATTACCATCCCTACCTACGAAGCCTGAAGGGGGATCCGAAGATCAAGGGGGAGCTTTAACCTACGAAGCCCAAAGGGGGAGCCGAAGCCCAAAAGGGATATTTAACCTACGAAGCCCGAAGGGGGAGCCGAAGCCCAAGAGTATGTCGAAGCCGGGGAGCTTTAACCTATGACGCCCGAAGGGGGAGCCGAAGCCCAAGAGGATGTCGAAGCCAGAGAGCTTTAATCTACGAAGCCCGAATGGGTAGCTGAAGCCCAATGAGGAGCTTTAACCTACAAATAGGCATGGCAAGCCGACCCGGCCCGGGTCCGCATGGACCCGGACGACCCAGGTCCGGTTAGACCCAGATCCGCAAAAACAAATTGCGGATCCGGGTCTGTTTTTTGAAGACCCGCATGTTACCGGGTCCGGATGCGGGTCCGGGTAGTTCCGGAAAAAAAAAAAAACAAACAAACAAATTAACTTAGCTTAATATTTGACACTGCCCTCTCTATGCATTCACATTATTAGCTCATCTAAACGAAAACATGCTACCAGCAACAGAAGGGTTTCACATTTTTGTTTTTGAAATGCAGCCAAAATATGAAAAAAAAAATGTGATAAACTTGTCAACAACAATACATTTTGAGTTCACCATTGGAAAAGACGGAGGTTAAAAAAAGAAAAGAGAAACAAAAACAAAAAAAAAATGGTGGAGTTGCGGATCCCGGGTCCGGATCCGGGTTGACCCCGACCGGACCCGGACGTGTTTTACCGGGTCCACATCCGGACCCGGGTCTTTTAAAGAGTTTGCGGATCCGGATCCGGATCCGGGTCCTTACGGACCCGGGTCCGGATCCAGAAATTATTATCCCTACCTACGAAGCCTGAAGGGGGAGCCGAAGCTCAAGGGGGAGCTTTAACCTACGAAGCCTGAAGGGGGAGCCGAAGCCCAAGAGTATGCCGAAGCCGGAGAGCTTTAACCTATGACGCCCGAAGGGGGAGCCGAAGCCTAAAAGGATGTTGAAGCCTGAGAGCTTTAATCTACGAAGCCCGAAGGGGGAGCTGAAGCCCAATGGGGAGCTTTAACCTACGAATAGGCATGGCAAGCAGACCCGGCCCGGGTCCGCATGAACCCGGACGACCCGGGTCCGGTTAGACCCTGATCCGTAAAAACAAATTACGGATCCGAGTCTGTTTTTTGAAGACCCGCATGTTAGGGGTGAGCACCGGTTTCGGTTCTACCCGGAACCGGTTGGAACCGGACCGATTTTTCGTGTTTGGAACCGGAACCGGTTGTAATCGGGTAGGTTCCGGTTCCAAAAATGAAAGAACCGATTTTATCCGGGTAGGTTCCGGTTCCAAAATGGTCGGAACCGGAACCGGACCATGGAACCGGTTTATATGAACATTTAGAGATTTAAATTTCGGTGCTCTGAGATATTTCTTTCAATTCATCTCTTTGTTGCTAAATTTTTAGATCGTGTTTTCTGATATTGTAACAATTATGTTTGCTGGGAGCTTTGTTGGCATTACGTGTGCTCGCTCTCTGCATTATCAGTTCTACTCTTGGTATGTAAGCTGGACAAAATACTTTTTTTTGTGTGATTGATTTGGTAGCATAATTGTGCTGCTTATAGTTTCAAAAGTTGTTTTCTTCACTTGATCCAACTTTAGCATGCCAAACTGCATTTTCAATTGGAAGAGCAAAAGTATTCTCAAAGTTTGGACAAAAAGCAAATCCATTTTGTGATGCTGTGTGATATAAATTCTGGACTTCCATATTATAATATAGCATGAATTGTATTTTAG